>JAPEIZ010112914.1:0-10623 GCA_026122275.1 Junonia oenone
ATACATACATACATACATACATACATAGCCTGTCAAAATCATAACCCTCCTTTTGCTTTGCCGTAGTCGGGTAATAACACTATTAAAATAGTATTAGTTGTAATAATCTCGCTAGGAGTATTACGAGCGGGGAATTGACTAACTAACGTCTAAAAGTGCAATCAAAGTTAAGCGACTGCATATTATACACAATTTTTCTAATATTTAATTGCATCAGGCGTTACTTTGCGGAATTTCATGTAGCAAAGTATAAAATTATTTTGCTACAAATCGCGAAACCAACATAAATCTGTCTGGTATAATACACACAGACACTCTACGCACGTTTCACTCCGACACCGGAGCACCCTCAGGAGATGTTGTCTCTACAACAGCCAGTTATGAAGTAAAAACAATTTTATGATTTGACATCACGTTTCAACGGTAACATACGTTTAATTGATGAAAGAAATGTTTACGTCCTATAAATAAGTGATTTGTGTTAATAACGAATGAACGAAGAGGTGGATGACTTAATTTAAGTGATCGCCTCCAACCATAAACATTTTTAAAGCCAAAAAACAAACTCAATACCGGTAAAAGGGAATAAGGAAAAAAGGAATAGGCTTGGAGCGATTTAAATATACGTGCATACGAAACAGTTTAAGATTTTTCGTGTGAGGGTCTTACTGATAAAATCGGCGGTCGCTGGACAATTATTCAATGACAACGTCTCTGCCACAGTATATTTAGTACACTAATAATACTATTTCATATGAGTACAACACTGTTTGAATTCTTCTAAAAGCAAGAATACAATCATAATTAGATTAGTTTACAATGTTTGTAAACAAACAAGCAAATGCCAGAGCTATTCTTACCCAGCGGTGGTTTGTACTAATTGATATAGCGGCCACAAGGTCAAGTGCATATCAATCTCAAATAAACTAAAATAGTAGAACCTGCGCTAAAATTAGTCTAACAGTATCTATCAACTTCAGTTTGTCTCAGTGTACCAAATCACAGTGAAGTAGCTGATTTAGCTGCTCTTCGTAAGACGAAATGGGGCGAAAGCGCTATTCCATCCACAATCCTTCAAATACAAATTTTGATAAAATCAGGTTCGCTAGTGCTTAAGTTAAAGATTAATTAATTATGGGTAAATAATAATAGATTACACAGTTCTATTTACGAAAGAATATCTGAGTGTAATTTTTTTTCTGTAACCGTAATGACTAAACTAAAGTCTAACATTATGGTCCGTCTACCCGTAGCAACTTATCCGAGCAATCTAGTTTACGATGTTAAATTGCCGTAAAAATGTCGGCAACACGTTATATTTTTGATAGTGGCATAATACTTAATCTTAAAACTATGTTTGGTTATTAAGTAAGGCTTTCGAGCTTGCACGAACTACTTTTTACCTACTGTCATAGCACTTAACTAGAGATGTTTTAGTAAAGTGTGCATATAATTTTATTTGCGCACTATTAGTATTACCGTTGACTATTTCCTCGTTTAGTATTTCTTTTAAACGCAAAACTAGATTTAGGTTTAAAGAATTGACAAAAACATAGTTTTTATCATTAAAATAATAATGAAAGCTGACATTGGAGTAGAATTTTGAGCAAAAGGTCACAATTGCTAAATAGTTAGCAAACTGGGTAAAACAACCTTGTTATATTTGTAGTGAGTGATAGACAGATACACAGTGTTATGTACGTGGTTAAAATGTGACCAATTTTTTTTTGTTTTCATAAAACTATACTTTTTATCAAAAAAATATTTACATTAAATTTGATTAGTATAAAAATTATAGGTATATATTAAAATATCATGACGAGAAGCAAGAAATTTTCATTTAAACAATTAATCTTTAGAAAACTTATTGCTTTAATTTTACCACTATTTATTAAATATTATACTAGGTATAATTATAATTTTATTACTATTGAGTTACTCTTTATAGGTATCGTTGGATTTTAATGTGAAAGTTATCCTACAGTAAGGAATGTAACTATTTTCGTACGAGTTTATGGCGGCCACACACGCTATGATTTACACGACAGATTTGCTTGACATGTGCTGGCACACTTACAGGTCCGCAGGTCAATCGGAACATTGAAACAATCTGTAATATTTTAACTTCACTAATGACTGGGGTATTATAGAAAATCAGTTCTTCTTACTAACAGTAAGACTGAAAGGTTAGGTCTGGTTCAGTATCAGGTCACCCAAACACGCTGCGACTAGTTGACTTACGGTTCAGTTATTTTATTTTTCTGCAAGGTCGCAGGGTGCGTGGCCAGCTTTACTCGATCGGTAATGGAAAAACTGGAGTACATATCAGGGGCAAAGTAAAAGTCGCCTTCGTAAAGTCGTTCAACCTACATTTAATTTTAAATGTTGAGGATTATAACCCTGTTCCGTTTATTGCGAAACCTCTGATTGCAAATGAATTGCAGTTAACGCATTTAAGATCATTATGTACCTACGTAAGAATGTAATAAAATATATCAATCTGGCACAACACTTATTTCTTGTCAAGATAAAAAGTTATTTTTAATAAGGACGTAAAACTAATAGTAGGTACATATAATGCGTATACCAATACATAGTATTTACAAAAAAATTGACGGATTTTACTTAAAAAAAAATAATGCAATTTTTGATAGTGTACGAAATGAAAATTAGTCATAAGGTTGCATTGTATTAAAGAAAATATATGCCTATCTCAAAATAACCGATTTTTTTAGTTTGCGGCGGCAGTGTGCGGTTGATTTTATACATTTACTTACACTTTGTGTAAAGCAGCTTTCTTAATAAAAGCACTATTAAATTGGTAGTGGCTTTGTATATACGGTTAGTCAATGATAGCCAGTATTCAAATTGAAAACTTATCTTGTTTTATTGTTCCGAGCTTACAATTGTCATATCGCAGTACCTTCAAGGTTGCCAGTGCATTCGCAATGTCAAGGTCTTATTTATTAATAGTAAACTCGATCCACCGCTGAGACTCGTACATGGCTATGTTATAAGTAGGGTTGTCATCTCTAAATTGAATAAAACTAGGATTTGAAGATGCAAACCCAGACAAAAATAAAAGGCAAAAACCTGGACGCAAAGCGGTGGAACTTTTTTAGTGTACCTTTTAGTTAGTAAAAAAAACAGGACACTTTTCAAAAACTATTCCGGACAGTCCTAGACACCCTAAACACTAGGAAAAACCCTTATAGAAGAACATTAAGAACAAAGGGAAGCGATGTTAAGGTCAACACACTCTGAAATACCCGCAAGAGCAGTGAGGAATACTTCTGATATTTTGCCTAACTCATTATAATAAATTTTAAATAGAGTCCCTTTTGGTATTCTCTAACTACAATCCTGCATATGACTATACACACTTTTCATGATAAACCAAGGTAGCTGAGAGCTTTGGTCGCAGGTTCTGGACTGGTGCGACTGAGTGTAATATGTGCTGTATTTGACAGTAAAGGAAAAAATGATGAGGAATTCTGAGATATACCCATTAAGCCGCAATTAAGCACCATATTTAACTTTGCATCCTTCTTCTAGGAGAAGATTCTTTTGTCCAGCTGCGGGACATATATAAAGACTACTACAAAAGTAAGCATGGGTAGTCGCTTTTCTTAAGGTTGTCGGTTCTTCTCAACTAGAATCTACTTTCCAAACCGGCGGTAGGTTAAAAAATGTAAGCTGACGATTTAGAAGAGCTTCCACAGCTAACTTGTATAAGGAATTTGTTGACTCTGACTTTGGATACGGCATTATCAACCAGAATATCCGGTTGAACGGTGTAACTATAGAAATAATACTATCTACTCGAAAAAGTTAAGATATTGATAACTCTGTGTTTCATCTTAGTCTTTGCCTTCCTGAGTTTAAATACAAATTGCAATTTTAACATTATATTAAAGAGCAGCTTATTTTCTTTTACGAGTATAGTGTAAGGAATAGCATCGTAAATATAAGATGTTATATTTCGATCAGGAATAGAAAACTTTCTTGAAACTTTATACTAAAAAAGTAAGTTGACATTTAATTACATTTCATATCGTTTACTATCAAAATATATCTTTTAAAAGCTATACGGTAATATAAGATGACAGTTAAGTATTGAATTTTTTTTAAACTGTAAGTAGAGAGGTTCTACTTGCTCATGGTACTTATACTTACTTCACTACTAGTTAACGAAGGCAATTTGGGCGTTGCGTTGATAATAACATGCATTTTAACTGACTCGACCACTTTCTCCGAACAGGAACCGGATCGTATCAATAGAGTGCTACAAATAACGAATTATAAATAATAGATTGGCAAGTGCCCCTGGCTTCGTTTGCGTAAAGTTTGCTTATAAACGTATGTACTCCCTTTTAGACCATTAGGGCTGAAATTACGTAAAATACATATATTTGTAATTATTATTAATACTGCCTTTGTAGTCCCGTGTCGTGTTGGGTACAGTTGCAGGGGTATAGAAATGTATCACCGATGAATAACAGTGTATAAAAATGATAATATAAGTTAAGTACCTACCTACTTCAAAATAAAAGCTTAGCAACACTTAAAGCTTAATAGATTGAATAGTGATGGAAATAATAGAGGATGTTACAAAACTCTTAAATTGTGTCTTCCTTTTAACGTTTTTCTTTATCTCATAGATAGTAGGTACATAAAAGCACTCGAAAACTTAGAAGCTGTTTGCACGTATTTAAACCTACCATCGCACCATCACATCAAGTAAATTCGACTCATAATATTCTAGTAGTTAATTTTACTAAAACCTTTACAAATATAACTGGTAAATTTTTATTATGACGAAATTTTATTTTACGATTATTTTATCAGCGATTGCTCTTCTCTAGATCCGTATTTAGAGTCTAAAATCAGTCAAAAATCAATTTTTATTATGTGTTCCATGTACTTACATACATTTTTATAAAAAAAATCCACTTTCTCTTGTCTATCAAGATGTACAATGTAGTTTATCACACCTGATAGTTATCTATCGGCAAAAAATGAGTACACAAGTTGATAGGAAAAAGTAGTCATCAATATTATTACAAGCATAACGGAGCGGCCATTATCTTGATTTTAAATAATAATTTTGAATTGATGAGTTATTTATTATCGTTTTGAGTATTCCAAACAGTGTTTTTGTTTTTCCCATAAAATATAAAATAGAAAGCCATCAGTATTTTTAAGTTAAATAAAAAAATATTAAATTATTCAAGTAACTTTCAATGATAGATAGTTTATTTAAAAGATTTACAAAAACAATGAAACTTCATAATTTTTATTACAAAAAATAAGACTACACTAATATACCAGATAGAGAATAGACCAGATAGAAACTAAAATAAAAAAAAAAAAAACGAAATATTGTCTAAACATCATTTATATTTGTACTATAGTGCTTTACCTTTTCTTGGTACATGCGATGCTTCTCCTCCAAGGATTTTAAGGCAGTAGAAGGCCTAACCCCACCTACATTAACCATAAAACTTATTTGTACCGGAGAGACATCGTTATTTGGTTTAGATTCGTCATTTACTCCTTTAATCTTTGACCTCAAGCTGCGCCCTTCGGTATCTGAACTTATAGATT
The DNA here is from genome assembly GCA_026122275.1 of Junonia oenone. Classification (NCBI taxonomy): domain Eukaryota; kingdom Metazoa; phylum Arthropoda; class Insecta; order Lepidoptera; family Nymphalidae; genus Junonia; species Junonia oenone. Next base: position 5,608 of record JAPEIZ010112914.1, read on the forward strand.
GATTTCGTGCAGATTTTGTTTTCGTTTGAATCGCATCATTATTTAATTTTAAAGCCTTTCCTTTTTTATTTTTCTGAGAATAATTTCTTTCCACGTCACTTCTTTCTTTTACTTGTTCCTCTATTTCTCTGTGTTTTTGAACGTCTGCTGATTTCGACTTAGTTTGGCATATCTTTTTGATCAATGATGGTTTCTCTTGTACAGTTTTGTTAATTAAGTAAGTATTTTTAGTATTATCTGTATTTTTATGATGTTTTTGTTGTTTTGTTATTGCCTCACGTCTTGTTGCGGACGCTTCTCTTTCAGTTTTTTCATTTTGGACTTCTTTTTTGTAAATTTTGAGTCGATTTTCCATCCTTACCTTTTCTGAATACCTCTGCAGGCTTCTAGCTCTTTCTAGTCTAGGCCTTATGTTCTCCATATCAGGTCCTAGGCCTCCTAAGCGTACATTTTGAATGGGAGCTATTATTTTACTTTTAGAACGACGACGTGGCTGTGACACTTCAGAGACACTTCTTAAATTATTTTCATTTATGTCATCTGAAAATTTAGTAATATCTTCATCAAAATGCAAATTACCTTCAAAAGATTGTTCCAAGTATTGTTGAAGTTCTTTTTTCATTAATTTATCGTAGTAAATATCATTATAAGATTCTGTGTTATAAAAATCATAAGAAGGGCTATTCGATTCATTTCCAATACTTTCTCTTTCAGTGTCGCCAAATTCTGGAGATATAGAACGAATTTCGTTATTAACTTTTATATCATGTGTTTCAGTATAATGAGATGTAAACTGTTTACGAAACATTTCTAGATACGAACTTTTCTTGATTCTTCGTGAGTCTTTGTTGACTAAATAATTTGTAAGTTCACCAGCTTCTTTTTGGGACTTGCTATTCTTTTTATTACATTTATTCTGATATTGGTTTTGTTTCTTTTTACTTTTCGGAACTTTAATAAGCACATCCTTTTCATAGAGTGGTACGAGTATAGTATCGACATTTTCCTCGAGAGGTCTTGTTTTAAAAGATTCTCTTTTATATTCAATTTCCAAGCTGTCTAAAGAAATATCAGGACTACACTCTGTTTTATTATCCATTATTAATGATTTGTTCAATTAGCGTCGCGCCCCACGGGAATTAATAACGATGACATGATCAAGGGAGGAATTTATGACAAAGCAAATGTCAAAAATAACATTATGTCAATAAATTGGTACAAAGGAGGTTTTAAATTGAATAATAAATTAGCCAACTAAACAACATTCCCAAAATATTATAAAGTAATAATTTAGATAATTGTTATGTAATAAGCTTTTTTTTTATCTTTTTTATTTTAGAACAAAATTAAAAAATATAATGTATTCAAATTAATTCCTCTGCTTTATTAGCGTGTGGCGATAAATATAAAAATAGCTTCCGACACTAAAAGAATATTATTAATTTTTTTGTTTATTTTTTTCAAAATAAAATCTAGATCAACAAAAAGAGCATTATGATATGTCCATTTCAAGTATACCTTATTTAAATAAAAACTTTTATGCTATTCTATTTGTATGTCCTTTTCATTGTATTTATAATTTTGAATATATAATAAATAAACTTTAAATATCAATCCGTCTGTACATATCCATTAAGTATTCAAATATTTAATATATTAATTTTAGTTATGAAATTCGCTTTAATAAATGTTTTACTTTAAACTAGACTGATATATTCTGATTCATTGTTTTTATTTAAGTACAAAACATAAAAAGTATTTTTTAAAATTTTCCCATTATTTTAGATACAATAGTGTCTGAGAAACAAATCTTTAAACAAATCACTATATTGTCAAAACCACTCAAATTATTTTTAATTATCCAACTTACCTTTATTCTTCCCAACTAAAATATTGTTTACCTACTATCATTTTTAGTCTTCCAGTAAGTACATAGCAATTTTTCCTCGAACATCATTAGATAGTATGTAACAGATTTGAAGGCGTTATGAAGACTCAAGACAATCAGGCCGTGAAGCAAGCCCAGAGAGGCGAAACGCGCGTGATCTTGCATTCCGAGTGTAATTCCCTTCGTCAATCTATGCGGAGCTAAGGTATTGTTCCGACTTGGACGAACGCCAGCGCCCGAGAACAACGGATGTGCATAAATCTCAAAAGCTCCCAAGCGATAACGACCCTTATTCTTTCCTATAGTATTATTTTTCAGTTCTCGTAATGTATTGTGAAAATTATTACGTTAGTCTTAGAGGCCATTCCCACTTGTCGTGAGTCGGATCCGGATTTTGGCGTCAGCGTTTCTATTCATATCTACAATTTTTAATCGGACGACAAGTGTGAATAGCTCTATATAAAATGTCCTGCCACTGGAACATCCGATTAAAATCCGGATCCGACACACGACAAGTGGGAACGGGCTCTTAGCTGTTCACGTCTCAACTTTTGACAGTCGGACGATTTATGCTCGCGACCGAAAATTCTAAATAAACTGGGGTATAATCACGTTAATTACTTATCTCATTAGGAAGAGATTTCAGTTTTATCACGTTTTATGTTTACTTATTATTTGCAGTGAAGTTTCGAGCAAACAATTGTTGACATAGTTTACTTTTGACGTTTTTTTTATAGTTTTATTGTTTCGCAATGCCTTCGTTATGCGACGTTTTAAGTCTTAAATAACATCGACAAAAAATCAATCATCAAATTGTTTCATTTCACCTGTTTTATGCGAAACCGTGAAATGTTTAATTCATTACTAAAACATGAGTCGCAAAAAATATAGAGTTTTTTCAAATTTACTTGACATTTAATTAAAAAATTTCCATAATGATATTTTAATATAAATTAGCGTAAATATAAAGTGGTCCAGTTAATGTAAACAATATATATTATATAATTAACTGGAAGATGAATATAAATCAGTCGTGTCGAGGTCGAATGTGTATCGAATGATCTTTACCAATCATGTCACATCTTGAAATATGTGAATAATTTTAAGAATACGTCTTTTCTAGAAACTCATCAATATTTCAAATAATTATGTACTATAATATTCTAATTAATTATAATTAATATTGGTTTCATACATCCAATTATAATTTAAGTAACAGAGCAATGTCATTTATTTTGAGTTAATAATTCTTACAAAAAACATTTTATTGTATCCCGCAAATGACAACTTGGAATACTGACTGATAGTTCAGCTCAACAACGATAATTTTTATTTCAAATTCTATTTTTTGGTAAAATAGTTAAAAATTCTTATGAAGATTTAGATTAGGCAGTCATCCACTCACAATACATTGTCACAAACCTTGTAACATCTGAAAATATACAAACAAGATCTGATTTAGCATATGTATATCTGATTTATTCTTTTGGGCGGACTATAAATGGCATTATCTAGAACAAAAAGGGTATGACGTGTTCTCCGATTATGGGTCTCAAGGTAATTATGATCTGAACGATGTTAGACTAGAATGTCAAATATTATTATGTCATTATTAAGGTAAACGTACAAAATTAGTTCATCTATGTTACTCACAACTCCATGTGATTCAACGTTTTTTTTTTAAATGAATTAAAATTATAAACGTTTGTTGATTAAACACTTAAAAATCTAAAATATAAATAAATAATAAAAATAATATTTTTTTATGTTTTGTTGTTGTTAAAGTAATGACTATGAAAGAAAATGCATTGAATTATTTGCGTTTAAGTTAATTCAAATCTATTTCGAAATAGGGTTTTCATACATTTATGTTTTACTAAAAGGCTTTTTAAAATTATTTCCACCACTTGCAAAAAGGCTTTAATTATTTACGTATCTACATATGTACAGATTGACCGACATGATATTCGGGACATGAATATATGGCTCTGGTTTCCTGTTCCTCTGTAGGCTCCTAAATACCATGCAAAGGTCACTACAATGCATGTGACATGAACACGCATGTTGTCACTTAATTGCAATAAATGCTACAATACTTTGTGCTGATCGTAAACTGAGTAAAGATAACAAAAGAACGGATAGTCACGGAAAGATGCGTCATTAAAAAAATTTGTAAATTCGCGTGCGTAGCCGAAAGCTTTAGTGGAGATTTTTTTTTTACTTTAGAACTTTTTTTGGTTTGTGATTTTAATATCGTTGAGCGATCGAAAGCGTTGAGTTTCATATTTATAGGCCTGACATATGAAAATACTTTAATAATGCATTTAACAACATAAATTTTATTGGCCCTATGTGTCTTATACAGGCTAACAGTGTTAAATATCAACAACGATGAATCGTTTGTAGAACAAGATAATCGTGGGAAGAATTACATAATAATATTACTGTGGTAAACACTTGTATAGGATAAACCTATTTTATTATTTACCTATTTATGTACCAAAAAATATAGATATTTTTTTTTAAAAAAGGGTTTCTTTTTGTAATTTTTCTTTTCGAGCGGAAAATGCCTGGCCTTATAATTCATACTATTTTGAGTTTGTCCATTAATATCTAATTTGTAGCTAGGACATTATAGTTTGTGTTTCATATCATCTGGGCCATTTACGTAAAAAATAGTAAAAAATATAACATAAAAATGTAACCTACCGAATGTACGAATATGCGATAATATGATTAAAATAATTGGCCAAGTGCGTATCGAGCCACGCGCATGAAGGGTTCCGTAGTTTCCATCGTAATATTATGCGAACATAAATTAATGTCATTAATTGAATACTTAAAATTAACTTGTAAACAGGGCGACTCTTATTTCTGAGAACACAACGTTTGCGCGATTCAGATTTGAGTCGCGGATGCTTAGCGCCTATGACATCTATGAAGATTTAGTTGAAAACTTCATAAGCGCGATACAGAATGACTCGTGATATGTTTTATTGACACATTGTTTTCTACCTTATTTTATATTATATTTTATTATTTATTTATTATTTATTTATTTATTATTTATTTATTTAAACGTGTATATTATTTGAAAATTATAAATATTTACATAAATGTGATGCTTT
>JAPEIZ010113995.1:0-10613 GCA_026122275.1 Junonia oenone
TAATGAATGTCCGTATATTATGAAGGAAACTACGGAACCCTTCATGCGCGTGGCTCGACACGCACTTGGCTAATTATATAGTTATTTATCTGGTAAATAAAATTGTGTATTAATAAAGATAACTTTGTTATACATCTTTTATACTTTGTCCATTTCAAAAGGTTGTCTCACATGACACACAGAATAAAAATGTCTCTTTTTTTTTCAGTCCTCCTAGCGGTGGTCTCGGTGTGCACAGCCATAGCTGCCTGGCACTGGCTGACTGATCCCCTCACACCTGTGGTGTCATTGACTCAGTCACTTTGGAATCATCCATTCTTTGCATTAACTTCTACATTTTTAGGTATTTTTTTTTCTATATTTTGAACTACTTCCTTGTTTAGTAAGACTACTTCATATAAATTTTTAAACACCTTTCCTCTCTAAGCAAATGAGGACACTTAAGATGTGTAAATTTATTTTTCATTCCATAGATACATAAATAACTTAAAAAACACATTTGGTGCACACAGTCAAATTGTGATTTTTATTCATTCATGCATGCTCAAAACCTGAATACCAAGTTGTATAATTTTTACATTAGTTTTTGGTAGCACTGTGCCCAAGAATTTAACAATGCTTCCTAAACAGAGGTGCAAATAAAAAAAGGTGGCCACATAGGGAACTTTTGTATTTGTATGAATATACAAATAAAGCTAATCTGTTAAAAAGAAAGAACAATTTTTTTTTATCTAATCTCATAATTATATGCTGTAAAAATTATTTTTCTAACATGTTGACTTTAGTCTAATTGCTAATAAATTACTAAATGTTTGTCATAATTAATAATTCTATTTATTTGTTTTTCAGTATTATTGTTTATGATGGGAGTCCACAGGAGGGTCATAGCACCAAGCATAATCACAGCAAGAACACGCTCAGTCCTCAATGACTTCAACATGTCTTGCGATGAAACCGGAAAACTGATACTTAAACCTCGCCCAGCTAATAATTAATTCAATGTAGTTGTAAATATTAATTTCAAAAGTATTTAATTTATAAATAAAACAAAATAAGAGGGACTATTTGTTTATTATTTATAACTTTGGTGTATTTATATAATAAATAAATGATAACTAAGAAAATAGGTTTATCATACACATCTTAAACAATTATTAGTTAAACACAATTGACTTAATCCATTCATTAATAAAGAACAACAGTTAGACTACATAATGCATTACATTTTACTAAATATATTCTGCTAAGAGTTCAATAAATGAATTTAAATATTAACAGATCACATTAAGCAAATATTTCTGAAATAACTATTTAAATTGTAAGCAGTTAGATTACATTATATGTAATAAGTAGATTTTTTTACTATTTTACTCTTTAAACGCATAAATAGCAACTTTAAAAATAGTGAAATATAAGTTATGGCAGATTTACACTATTCTTATGTTTTGTGGCGCTGAGTTATTACACACTAGTTACTAGTGTGTTTCTAATGTGTGAAAGCGATACGACACAACACATCAGAAAAGTTTAATTCTGTCATTAGATGCAAAACAGACATACATCTTATAGAGGCGAGGAACTCTTTCTTCACATTACACCGCATTAGAATATAACAACTGATCAAAATATAATATTGAATCTATCTTTTCATTATCGGTACATATTTGGCTAATTTCGATAACTAACATTTTTCGCCCCATTATTTGACATTTAATCTATAATAATGTTACTGTTTCCAAAAATTTGTGAATAAGATAGTCGAAAAAAAAAAAACAAAAGTACTTTGTAGTTGAAGGCAGTGGTCATAAAATCTGTAAGTTTTCAAATCAATTCCTTATAAATGCGAATGCTGAAAGACATAGGTACTCGATTACAATATTAAATAACGAACCACAAAGATATCTCAACAATACTATCTATATTACATAAATAACAATATTGTGCTAACTGTGCAAGTAATTAATATAAGTAACTAATTTTTCTACTTTAAGAATATTTTTTAATACTTAATGACACTATGCTAATTGTATATGCATGCTAAAGTATAAAGGTAAAAATTAAATTCGAATAATTTGAAACATTAATAAGCTTTTCTTATTAAAATTGAAGATAATGCTGTCTGGACTCGACGCACAATGTGAGTCAACTGTTAAGGTGCATTAAAGCTTTTACCTAAGTTCCCTTAAATAAATAAAACTAATTAGAGAAAGTTGTATGTAATTATGTATATAACTATATATGTATTTAAGAAATATTTGATTAATTAAAAGTATTAATTTGTGCAATATAAATTAGGAATAGGACAGCGTGGAAGACTCGAGCAAATTAATTTAACTCATAAGAATAGTAACGTTAACATTTTCATTGAATATTTGAGTGTGAGTTGCATCTTTACATTTTTTCATAGACAATGTTGGTTTTTTTTAACCGTAATTATATTTATAGGTTGTATATGATTCTTTAAAAATTTATTTACTCTTAAAATGGTATGCTTAATCATTACCTCTTACGCCAATTTATACATAATAGTAAAACATATATAAAATTCCTTTTAAAATTACTTTGATACATAACATCAAGGCAGTGGTACATGGTACATGCATAAATCCATTTCTTAACAATAGTCTTAAAATTAACTCTTGAAAGGCGTTACTTTTAAGTTTATTTTTATTCCTGACTCGGATAAGACTAAAAGTGCAGTATCATTACTTCATATCTAGCATGCATTACTTGTATTATAATTATGTAAACAATGTACATTGTACAAAATTTTAGATAAGCGATACATGTTTATGGAGTATTCGATTCTGTATAGAATTTCAGTCTTTTCCAGTCTAGCTGTCTGAAATTTTTTCGATGAAATTACTTATATATTTGTCGCTGCTGGTGTGATATTTATAGTGGTTCCAACATTACTATGCGTTTATATATCGGTTTTACTTATAGAATTTAGGTACAAATGATGGGCTTTTACCTATGTAGTTGCTTCTCGTATATGTCATGAGTAAATTTTATATGTAAGATTGTTAATTGCAATAATATCCTACGTCTTATTTGGTTTTCGATTATTCAAAAAATGTATCGAAAAATCTATCGGGTCTAATCATTACTATTCGTTATGGTTAACAATGTTCTTAATTTCAAGGCAGTTTCAGTTATTTTAATGTAATACTTTGTTCAGTTTTTTAGTCTATAGCTTCTTACAAAGGTTTTTAAAATCTAACTTACGAGTGACTTTATAAATTCTGGTTTGTGTTGTGACATACACATATACCTACATATACTAACCTTGCACATGTGTGGGGTAAGGGAAAGATTTCTCAAAAATAATGTTATGCAGTTTGCTTTTAAAGCTTCTCCTAACAGGATTTATCTAATAGGTGCGTCTATTACCACTTACATACACATATCATATACTTTGCATCACTTTTTTAATATTAATAGTAGCTTTAATAGAGACACTAGTTAAATATTTCTGAAAATCATTTGTTTTTTCAATGCATTCACCATACTGAGGTAATCTATGTACATCACGACATTTTTCTCTGATATATTTTTGGGTCTTAAAAATTTCATAAAATTATAGATATAATAAAAAGTATTCATAGAGTATCTCTTACACATTAACGATATTAATCATTACATTAACTACAACATTTAATATCTACCTACTACTTACACACTAACACCGTTTGTTGTAACTTGATCTCAGAAATATATTGTTTCTATTGGCAGGTAAGTCTCCTTAATTTCTTTAATTACACTATAATTCGCTTTTATTTATTCATAGACGCCACTAATAGTAAATTTACCATTATTTCATTATTATTTCTTAGAAGACAAATAATAAAACACTTGTAGAGTTCTATAGTCTTTCAGGTTTGTTTACCATAGTTACATCTAGAATAAACAAGCGATTTCAGTTTAGTACTCGTATATAAACCTCCAGAAATTGTGGTGCGAAATGAGTACATCTTTTCTAGTAGCATTTTTTTCTGTTATTTAAGATCACGCTACAACCAACAGATAATAAACGAGCAAAATAAATGCCGACGAGAAATCCCCACGTTTTTATTGTCACATCATTCCCCACAGCAACATGCAAGGCTTGAATGGTGTCCTCACGCGGCCAGGAGGGCCCGTATGTTCTTCGGCGTGGACTGGCTGTTCAGGTGCTTTGTGGTGTACCTTAGCGCGTTTAGGAGGGGCTCAGCTTTTGGTGGTGGTTGCTGTTGAAGGAACTTCACGCAACCCTTGACGTCGACTGACGAGGAACGACAGAACGCGCCAGATGGATGCACCCAATCGTAAAGAATGATCAGACCTACCATGACTCGAAGGACCAACAGTGATGTCTCCTCGCGGCTGAATTGGGCAACCAATTTTCTGAAAGGAAATATTTAAATGTTACGTTTTTTATGTTATAATAAAATGTTATTATCTAGGGTCAATAGAACATGGAAGGAAGTGAAATTAAACCGGGTTTACGGCTTGTATTAACCTAATCTATTAAACTAAAATCATGCGCTGCTTTCATTTGTTATAGCAACCCAAATATTATTAATTATATCGCACTTCCTATGGTCCAAATATTATAGCGAACATATTTCCAGATTGCGTACCTGCTTTAAATAAATAAATAGTTATGGGTTCCCGCGTTACATTGAACAAACAAGCATTGGGATTTACGGCACAATAAAACTATGTACGGACGCGCGTTCGGGTCGCCAGAGACCGTCCATGGAATAAATGCATAAACCATGTCTTTGATGTATGCAAAGAGCACGGTTTGTGCATATTTTGTGTAATATTTAGATAAAATTTTACTGTTTTGCTTTAACATCAATACATATATATTTCTTTGATATTTCTTCTGTATTGTCTGAGAACGTTTATAGTGAAGTAACGACTCTCTATTAAACAGACTGTAAAACATAAAAAGAAAAAATAATTTTTCAGATATAAAGAGAAACCTACACCATTGGCCTAAATATTAGTTGATGTTATTCGCATTCATACAGGAAAATAAATAAACAAGAACTGGGGACGTATTGTATTGAATTTATCACCGCTATGTACATACATAGGTATATTTAGAGTTTTGTATATGGAATTATTTTTTGCAAGAAAAACAATGAAACAGCACCAAAGTAACAGCCCCTCAACTAAATCTCTGGAGAATTCCTTTCGAAATAAATTTTTAACTGCATATTGTTAATAATTGGGTCCTTAAATCCTGACAATGTTGTTATCATTCAAGGCACATGGTCCTATTGTCACTTTCAATGGCGCGGTCGATATATTGGGCTGTTCTCGCCATTAAATGGGCTAAGTGAATGAACATGTGCAAGCGTTTGTAAGTTATGCTATATGGCAATACGGGTGATATTAGTGTGCATGATACCATGCATGAGGTTAGCATGTGTCGTGCAATATCAACCGAATACGTTTGATAAGGAAGCGGATAGCGGTCGTACGTCAGAGGATGACCAGCGCGTTACGTCCTAAAACTTGTGATCGGTTATTCGATTTGCGATAAACAAACAAGCTATCGATATGTGACTTTATCATTGGGCATTAGAGTAGAAAGTTTATTGATCGGAAGTTGTGCTAATCTAAAGAATTTCCGTTAGAATATAGATGTCGCTAATAGATACAATATTTGGCACAGTCGAATACCATAACAACGTTTCACAAAATTGGTTTAATCATTGTATACCTATGAGAAGAAAAAAGATTGTCAGAAAAAAGTTGGTTTAATTAGGGAAAATTGGTTTCTTATTCTAGCGGCAAGATACGATGGCCGTTTTGACACATTAAAAAAGTGATGGGGTGTAATTTTTTTTATCGATAAAAATAACCAAATCTTTACTTTTTAAAGAACCTGATTTAAAAAAATTAATAAAACTAAAATATAAATGTTTACTTAATATATTTTAATGATCTAAATGTGGAATGAGAATGAAATTACATTTAGAATGAAATTATACAAGAAAAAATTAATATAAAAAGAAACCAAAAACGCATTGGTGCGAGTTTTTCGGAGGTAGTAGTTGAGCTGGCCAGCGTTTCTGTCACGATCATATTACGTACACGGATTTTATTTTAAATTTTTTTGAATTTCGTAAAACAAATGTTGAGTTGTGGGGTAAATAAGTACATCAATAATAAAAATAATCTTAAAAAATTAAAAGTAATATGTTCTCGGGACCTTAATATACCTATGTAATTCAGAAATCAATGTAATAAATAAATTTTGTGTCCTATATTATACATTCGATAAATTGTATGACTAACTTCACATCACTATTGACAATAAAGAACAGCTATATGCTTCTTCAAATTTAATACTAAATAATACGAAACTTCATAAGCGGGCAAACGTCAAAACGGCCATCATAGCGTGCCGCTACTATAAGTACTTATCATTTCAACTGTTATAATAATTGAATTCAACGGGTCTGCTGTACCTAATAAAAATTATGTCACAAACAGTGGTAATAAGGAAGTAAAGAGAATGAATCGAAAGGGGAGACATTAAGTGCGATGTGACTGACATTTGATTTATCATTATTTCATTAGCACTCGGGTGTGTTGGTATCGTGTGTCGGACGACCGCAGTAATGATCGAGTAATATAATAAATTTGCCCTTGTTGAAATAACGATGAATAACACATTCACGTGCATTCTGCACATAGAGATGTGATACGCGCACTTTCTTTTATATATTTATTTTAAAATACAATATATCACAATGATCATAAGTAGATTACGCATTTAAGCAATAATTTTCAAATGACCTAGCTTGCTATATTTCAAATGGCTTAATAGGTTATAATAATGTTAAAACTACTAACTTTGGGAAACTTTGGGGCCTTAGTAATCCGAGGCATAACAAGTAACCTATTGTTGATCCAAGCTAAAGTTATTCCACATTTCGTCTAAATACGTTACAGCGTAATTATATAAACATTCAAAGTCACCCATTGATAAAAAATAGGTTTACTTACGGATTTTCCAACATCCTCAAGCAGACTTTTGCCATCGTGCTAAGCGTTTCTGTTGTATTTTCTAAGTCTTGTTGGTTGTCGTTGACAAACTGGCTAGTGGCTTCAGACAGTACTTTGAGCATCGGTGTCGCTTGTGCATAGAATAAGGACATTCGGTTCGCGACCTCTGCACCTATGTGGGGCTCTTCTCCGGGCGGCAGTTCTGCGTTTATGAGACCACTGCGGGATACGATTCGTCTGTAATAGCTGAAGTCGTTCTGAATAGCTGGTGTCTTCATCTGCACAGAGAGAGAAAACATTGATTGTAGGATCTTATGTAGGTAGTATTTTTTTTGGTCATAAGAATATTCTCATAATAAATATGTAGGTATGTTTTTTTATATAATTTAATGTAAACGATTTATACAATCTTATCAAAATATTTTTAATGTATACGCAATTCTCATAGAATTACAAAATTTCGTTGTTAATCTTTGGTATATCTGTTTTACAGCGGGTTATTAAGAAGATTAATCCATGACCTAATTGTTGTACAAATCCGTTAAATGGGGCTGAAACTGTAACATGCAAATTGATCTTTCTTTACCCACTGAAATAACGTAAATAAACAATACTTTGAAGAGGAATGAGTCAGCTTTGTGGGCCGAGGTCGAAACTAGCTTTCTACAATGTTCAATATTAGGAATTCGCAACCACAGCAGTCTGATAGATGACTAATAAATCTTTTATTGATAATGAGTAATTATAATGAATAAACAATTTTATTTAGTGAAAAGATTTTCAAGGTTAAATAGCAATTTTAAAATTTAGTTCAACAATAATATTATATTACTTGGATAGATAATTTTGATAGGTAACAAAACTTGTTAGCGGATATGTACATATTTTACATTAAATTTGACCAATATAATTTTCTATTTATTTAGTGGTTAAAATGGGGAAAGCTTCTTAGAATCATTTTCTTTTATTTTTCATTATTTTAAACAGTTGTTTACTCATATGTGTATTGTGCAATATTTTGCTTAATAATACCTATGTAATAAATATCTACAATTGATGACTAAACTGACGTTTTTATTTTACTCAGTAAATGATGTAAGGTACAGTTTTTATTTTTTAATCCATCATAGGATTTGTTGACGTAATTTTGTACGTCATTGTTATTAAACTGTTGTTCCATAACAATTATTATATGTATTGGACTATAAGTAAATACTAAAGTTACTTATTTTATTGTTAAACCTATTTAACGTAGGTATATAAGTAACGTACATATGTAAGTGGGTAGCTACCTATATTTTATGATTGAAAACAAATACTTACCATGCATTGAAAATTATAAATTATGATATCAATTTACTATCGATCAAAACTATATCTTGTATTTTAAAAATCAGTGCCCTGATTTTGTTTTTCAAGAAATATTTTTTGATAGTTTAATTACAACTAGGTACATACATATAAATATAACAGTAGACATTTTTTCAACACTTGTTTCCATTAACCCATAATATTTTAAAAATAGGTATATAGGAACAAGTTAAATATAAGCTTCGAAAAAGCCAGGTCTATATTATTAAAAAGCGAAATATCCATTATGTAATAACGTTATTTACACACAATTTATCAATTACGCCAAATACTTGGCTTATCAAATTAAGTCACGTCAACTATTTATAGAAAGCGTTATTATTGAAATAGGACCTAATGGAATTGGTCGGGTGTGGTCAAAGGTCGAGAAGGATTTGAACCTGTTATCGATTGCATCCTATTGCATAATAGAGAATAGACTATTGTCTGTTTGAGTGCAAGTCTGAATCGCAAAGCCTTCAGATATCTTCATCTGATTCACCGGGTCGTTGGAATAACGGCTTACCTTAAAAGGTTACGTTTCAACGCATAGTATTAATACTTTATTGATTATTTTATTTATACCTACTTATAAAGTTATTGTCTTGTGTTCGACAAAACTCTTCAGCATATAAGAATGACTAGGATGAACTGGGTCAATTATTCGCATTAAATGATAATGTTGTCTTAGATTTTCGCGATTATTACTCATTGAAATAAAACTAGTTTTAACGGATTTAAATCGCGTATATTAATTATTTTTATCATCCCGACGTTTCGAGCACTTTACAGCGTTCGTGGTCACAGGTAGACCCGTGACCACGAACGCTCTAAAGTGTTAAACGTTAAAACTAGTTTTATTTCAACGCATTAAATGATGTTTGGCACTTACTTTGTGTTCGTCGAATTTCAGCACGAATTCCAATATCTCTGCGAATTGTTTCACTAAAGCCTGCTGCTGCTCCAAGTGTTGTGTGGGGCTCATCGATCCTCCCACTAATGAACCCAAGAGACGTGGTACAACCTGAAAAATAAAGGAATTCAACATTACTCTATTTTTAAACAGTCCTAATCTCTTATTAGATATAGGTAAACTACACGCCAATTTCAAAAGTAGGTAATTGTCGCAACTTTGAATCTAAATTAGCTAGATCTTTAAATACTAAAAGTAACATAAATTAGGGTCACGTTGGTGTTAACAATTCTACAGGATTTTTCAGAGTGAATAAGAGAGTCAGTCAGAGTTATAGATCGATAAGTTTAAGATGGTTAAGTTGCGACTTTCGTTTTATCCAAGATTCAAATTTATTATCTCTATTTAATATAATGATCTTTCAGGGATCAAGCTGAAGAAGCTGACTGAAATTTACAAAAAAAAAAAAAACTGTCAACCCTGGAAAAGTTGCAGACAAAGAGTTGCTTCTTCATTTATAAAAATACATGGAGCAAGCTAATTAATAAATAGCTTTATTATCATTTCATCATCATATCATAAGCTTTTGCATAACAATATCCCTTCCTTTTACGTCTGTCAAGGATAAGCTCTTGCGAATAATTAAAACGTTGTTGTCAGACGATAAGCACGGACAGCGTAACGAACTTCGCTCAGACAAGATGGAAATTTTAATATTCATGCTCGACATTCGGCCAGCTGGAAAATACCATCTAACTCCGTGTAAGACTCACATCGGACGTTCCATGTTTCTACGTTAAAAACAGCTTCAAAATAAAATACTGCTCAAAAAAAATTTGTACGAAATGGAGTACCTACTCATTACTTGATGAACTTTTTTAACGCCAAGGATAAAACTACGTGGCACAATTAATAATATATAATTATAACGATGAAAGATACCTGACATGAATAACCTAGTGTTCATTTAAGAGTGGTTTTTTTAGTTAACTTTTATTATTTTTTTCTTTTTATATTGTTATTAATGGTTCTGGATACGTTAGTGCAAATTATGAACGAATTAATCAAACGCCTGGAAGTAGGTTAAACACTAATTTCATGATTCCATTATATTCATAATCATACTATACGTACAGGTCAAATAAAACAACCGACTAAAGAAGTTACACAATTGTGAGAGATTTTGATACAAAAATAATAATACAATTAGGTATAAGGTATATCAACGTTATGAACGAACTCCTATTACCATAATATACCTAACTAGCTGTTACCCGCGGCTTCGCTCGCGTTTTGTCAGGGTTGTTTGTAAAATAAATCTTAAAAACAAACTTGTCGG
>JAPEIZ010117225.1:0-10588 GCA_026122275.1 Junonia oenone
GGCGGCGCGGCGCCCCTGTTGTCTTGGCGCCTGTGTGCGCCGCACACTTCGCACATATGGGCGGCTCGGCCCTGCTTAGCCTCTCAGACTGAGGGCGTTAATATCGCAAGGGCAATTTACTATTGTGTAGTACATTCTTTTAAAAGGCTATTGTCGAAATTTCACCCAAATCGGACGAGTAATTTTATTTTAATTGCATACGAAAACGAGTGTCCGTGCATTTTAGAAAAATGTCAAAAGAATAACGTTGGTCGTTGATTTGATTCTTTATTTTGGAAGGAAAAACGAGTAGCAAAATTAATGGTCTTTTGGATATTTTGTATCGTGACTCTTATAGTGAGATGACGACTGTCAAAAAATGGTCTAATAAATTTCTTCGGGGTCGCACGTCCGTTTTCAATGAGCCGTGTCCAGGTTCCCCGAAAACGCCTTTCGCGAAGAATAACGTGAAAAAATTTACGATTTCTTACCTGCAGACAGCTGATTGAAGGTGTGTGAAATAGTTGAGATAGTAGGCATTCCGAACAACAAGCGCAATCTTGAGCCCGTGTCAGAGCAGTGTTTCACGCTGTTTAAGCGCAATCGGAAAAAATTTCTACATCGTTTTGTGATCGTTAACGACACATAGATCCATTCGTATACACTAGAGACCAAGAAACATTCGAAACAGTGGACTTTATCGGGCAATCGTGCTCGGAGAAAGGCGAACTGTCCGATCGGCCGGAAAGGTGATGCTTACTATTTTCTTGAATTTACAAGGTGTGATCCACCTTGGCTATCTAAAAAGGTGTTAAACGGTCACTGGGCTGAGATACACATAAATATTGAAGCGATTCGATGCTGAATTGGATAAAAATTTGGCGAAGAAAAGAGAGCTCTACCACTGCGCTAACATAGCGGCTCACACTTTCGCCCTTTTCACAGCCAAATTGGTCGAATTCAGTAACAAGCGGAAGCAGCTTATCATCCATAATCTTGAAAAATAAATAGCCAATTTTCCAAAAAAATTGCTTTTCTTTTGTAGGCTAAGTACCTACTTATCGGACCACCCTCGTATACTGCTTATATTCTTAATCACAGGCGACTATATTATTTATTATTTAATAGATAAAGCCGTATATATCTACTAGTTCTATTTTAGTGTAGAGGAAAAAATGTAAAATGTAGGTATAGCACTGACGTGTGAAATTTACTTATCGAATTGCAAGGTAAAGATGACGTGATTTAGATATAACATTAAATCGGTTATATTCGAATTTGACTTGTGTATCGAAGGTTCCGTCCATTGTGCTGTAAGTATTAATAAAGTAGGTATAATAAATAAATTCACAATTTGAGTTACAGATTTTTTTTTTGTTTTTTTTTATTCTCTATATAAAATAAAGCAGCTGCCTACTACATGCAAAATTATTTGAATAAGTATTGTACTAATGACACCCGTTGTACAGAACCCTAAAAACTAGAATCAATTTTATGCATCGCATGAATCACAAAATATTCCAAACTTATATTATGCGTTTAATTCTCAGTTACCTTTTAGGCACTTACTTATACTTACCAGCTTTTCAATGAACAGTGTAAATCCCCTTTTATCTGTTCATAAGAAAACGAATCATCACTTAGGTGTTATAGGTCATTAACACGGAACGAACTTCTCTTGATAAAACGGGATCTCCCCGTGTAGTTTTTTTTTAGATGAAACTGTTTAATTTTATTACTTTTACTTATATAAAAAAATGTTTAATCCAAAAAAAATGTTAAATCCATACACGTCGAATGGTTTTATTTGTGATTAATTTATTTATGTATATGTAAGGGATTTTTAAAAAATAAGTATGTAGTAAGTACCTACCTAAATAAAATCAGTCACATGTACGAGTAAGTATATCATATTTAGTAAACAAGAGGTTGAATAATTTATGCTTAACTTTCATACTTTGTTTTTTGCACTAATAATAATTAATATAAAGAGGAGATATTTGATTGTTTGTTTGTTTGAAATGAATAGGCTCCAAATCTGCTTGACCGATTTGAAAAAATATTTCACTGTTGGGAAGCTAAACTATCTCCTTAGTTAGTTATATAAAATCAGGGACACCCATGCGAAGCCAGGGCGATCTGCTAGTCTATGGATAAAACAGCTGCACAAACGCGTTGGCTGGCAAATAACGGACGTTTTAATTCTTCGGATGACGTCACAAAAACCTTCTATGCAAACATTATGGCACGGCTTACTAAAGAATATTTATCACATCTAGCCCACGACCGACAATCCCCATACTATTTTTCTTAATAAGGAACATAGGAAAATATAGAAACAGTGTGTTTATTAAATTTTGTTAATTCTTAGGCCTGATAAAGCCAACATGCTATTGTGTGCTCTATCGGAATTTGTTTTACAATTTGACTTTGTTGAGTAAATTAACTACAGTAACTTTATATAGTTATTCAACCAGTTTAATACACGAAATGTAGCTATATATATGACCAACTTGCAGTCTGCATATAGATTAAGCTAAGTTTCGTAGGTTAAGTGACAAATTAAAATCGTCTAGCTCATTAATTTTCTATTATTTTGTTTTTTCTTTGTTTGTAATGAATTTCTGCTAATAAGTCCGCTATTTCCATTAAAAAGTAAATAAATAAAGATAATATGTTTTATCTGTTCTTCGCAATGAAGATGTTCTACGCAGCTCTATGTATATGGGGTTATCAATAACAAGAAGACAGTTGAATAAAGATAAACATACTGACGAAACATTTTAGCAATTATTCTTATTTTACCAAGACTCAATTTACTTTGTTACTCCGAGATATAACAAATAGTTTCCTTTATTATAACACAGTATTAATTAAAGAAATATCTGTTATATAGATGCTTATAATGTTTGCATATTTACCATAAATTTATTAAATGTTATCATGATAGTGAAGACTAATGTATTTCTTTGTGTTTTCTTTATTATTAACTCATTAGTGTCACGTGTTTTTCTACTTGCACCGAATCTGTTAAATGTGTCTGTGACAGAGGAGGGAGGGTTATTTGTTGTGTGGAGCCCTTTGGGTCATAATGTATCTGATCCAATACTTGGTTATAAGGTATGTAGTGACTTGTCTCTTATATGCAATTGTTATGATATACCAAATTTGATAAAAATGAAGCAAAGTACCTACCTATGAATTATGAATACGACAAGGGCATTAGGGCACATAAAGATTAATGTTTATTTATAAGGAATTCTAATAAAAAATTGAAACCCCTAACCTCTGAAATCTGTCTGGATTTTTTTTAGTCTACTATTAAAGATAATAAATAATAAACACATTAAGAGTAAAATTTTAGGATACATAACGTTTAGACATATATTTCTTATCAAACAGCCGGTGCTGCATGCACTCTTTTTTGTCCTTACATCGCGCCTGCGGTACAAAAGAAGCAAGCATTTATTGTTGTTTTTTTTTAAGAGTGAACAAGCTAGCTGATGTCATCTGATATTGAGTGATCATGAGTATCAGTGAAGAGTAGGTATTTCATTATACAGAAAGACGTAAGAAATAAAGAGTATTACATATAAAACAGAAGGATATGACATAAAGGAAATGAGACATTTAAAAGTTCTATCATATGGTCTATCATATACGGTGCTGAATGTTACATTTTGTTTCAGATTAAAATTTGGGAGGTGGAAGAAAAAACGGAAAGAATGTTTAAGTTGATCAACGGAGAGCAAGTGCCTGGTTTGGTCAAAGAGGATGTCTCGGTTGAGGTAATGGCTGATTATTGGAGGCTGATCATTATCGTTAGAATAAGCCATACCCTCGATCCACGGTGCGATTGGAATTCGACAATTTTTATTTATTTTTTTCAGATCTTCAATAAAGATATACTACCGTCAAAAAAACCCAGGGAATTCAGAGCTAACCCTAATTCAAATAGCTTGGAGATAGGTTACATCAAGCCAGATGTTTTGCATGAGATAAGAGTTCAAGGTTATTGGAAAACAGACGATGGTGATTTCTCTGAGCCGTGGAGACTAAAAGTTTTCAAAGAGTTTGGGCACAACGCAGTCGGACATAGACACAAGGACCAGTGCATGTTAACTGTGTCAAACCAAATACGGGCGTTGGGTGGTATCTTCCCTCGTATTTATAATAGCTATTTATGATGCTTTAAAAATAAAATGTTGGTCAAATATGTGTGTGTGTTTATTTATATTAAAAAAAGTAAACATTTCTTTTTGGGATTTGTCATATTAATTTATTTAAGATTAGATACTCTTTAGAGTTAAGTCGAAAGCCTCGGAAATGTTAAAAATAAAACAATTTTTCGTTGGACATTTATATTTATTATTTCATTTAGATAATATAACGTGTGAAAATAAACTATTTTAATGAAAACCATATAAAGCCGAATTTACACATAAAACTTCGGAGTACACCGACTTAAGGTTATGTGTGCCTAGTTATATTTCGAACATTAAAATCAGTTAAAATAATATAAAGAAATCCACCAATCACTTGGCCTCGTGCTGACTGTCAGTCGATTCTCATTGGTCATATACAATGACCTCTCAAATGTACACTCACTAATTATGTAATCTTTCTTGACAAGAGGTGGCGCTGATTCAATCACATACAAATTTTGCCTTTACTACTATCGAAAAGAAAAACTCGTACTAGGTAGGTATCCAATACAGCGAGCTGCGTCTATAAAATAATAAATATGCCTATTTGTTTCATTATTATTTAATGCCTTCTTGTACGACACAAAAATATTCAAAAAAGACGAGCTTAACACCCGTTTTCTACCAGCCAACCTTACATGAAAGAACGTACAAGAAGAAAAAGGAAAAACGTGTTACGTTAATACAAGTCAGTTACTGCCTTTACACATGGTTCAAGTTATAAAGCCACAACTTTAACATAATCTATAACCAAGGCTGGTTGGGTCCAAGTTGGATACCAGTTTTCTTTATCTTGCCAGAAACTGAGGCTGGCCTTGCGGCCTCTGTTGAGCCAGGGTTTAGGCTTGCCACCTGCTATCAGTCCGTCTGGGAATTCCATGATCCCCCCAACAGCTACACCTAAAGCTATCTGAAACTAATACGTTATGCATAAAAAAAAAGATCTTTAGATTTAGAACCTTTCTTCGACGACCTCTTCTTGAAATTATTCGAATTAGCTTACGTGAAAAATTGCTTCAACTTTTCATAGTTACGGCCTTGAAGGCCAAGGATTAGAGATTGGATTCTACTTTGAAGGCATGAATAGATATCTATCTTGTTTAATCTTGTTTTGTCTTATCATCTATATTCTATATCACAGTATCTTGGATAAGGAAAAAATACTTTGCCATGCCGTCCCAAGGACCTATATTTGAATCGGTAAATACAAAAGAACTGAATCTAAAACATAACTACTTACGTGGTGGTCGAAAGGAGCCATTGGCGTGCCAGCAAGCAATCGCCGGTCGTTTTGGCACGAACGCGGCAGCCACGCGCGCAAACCCGCCGGGCCTGGCAGGTATGTGCCAAACGAGACACCGTCCACATATAACCCTATTTCCTCTGAAAATCAACATTTCTAATCAATACATTGGCATAGTTAATTCATCAAAAATTACTCTAAAAAGGACAGATTCGAAAATTATGTGACCAATAAAATCGGTTTTGCAATCACGATAAACTGGAGTAAAGACTTGTAGACTAATGTTACCCGACTCAAGAATCGAACCTAATAATTTCTCATTTTTTTCTAATTTTGTTAGTATTATAACATACTGCAGAAACCTACACCTCTGTATAAATTTTGCCTTCTAAGATATTTAGATATGTATGTCTACAATTCTGCAGTTAAACAGGGTGAAGATTTCATAAAAGAGATATTTAACCAATATTGGGACCAATTTATAAATGAAAACAAAAGTCAAAAGTAATTATACCTGGTGTCCAGGTAAGAGTGTATTCGTGGAATTCGTCGCTCCAAAATCCTTCAGAAATTGTCTTATAGTAAAACTCTAAGGCGTTACGACATTTTGCGCTTAATATTGGACCTCCACTTACTTCCTAAAAATAAATATTTTGCTGATCAGATTGACTTTATACTCAAAATGTTGACAACTTTTTATTGATAAAAGGGATAAGGTTGATCACGTATAAAATATAACCCAATTAGAAATTTCATAGAATCAGGGAAATTTAAGTAGAAGAATTGATAATATTACACCGTCTGAGATTTTCGCGATTTTCTAATTCGCATTATTGATAACCATCAATAATAAGCGAGCAATTAATTTATATCCATTTATTTATAACTGCGATCTCGGAAAGCTCCAACAATTTTGCTGAGTGTGGGGTTATAGATAAAAAATCGATTTAGCTTACAATTAGTGTTATGTCCAGGAAAACACGTATTTTTGAGTTTTTAAACAAAAATGGCGCCAAGCCAAGCTTGCTCACCCAGGTACTAGTATAGAAGTAAACTAACCTTTAAATTATAACGTAGACTGTTCAGCTCAGTGTTCCCACGAGTTAAGGCTACTTTTAACAAGCCAGAAGCATAATTCAAGCTACCATACTTTTTCGAAAAAGGCTCCAAGACTATTTCTAGAATGAAAAGGTAAATCTTTATACAATATTATACTTAATTATTTTTATACTCTCATATCTATGTAATCAGTATGACACGGTTTTCTGGAGAACGTTTTTCGATAAACCCAAAGTGATATTCTGCCACCATTTTACGCCTGTAATGTGACGGCTAGGAAAACTGTACTATAAATACAATTTCATGAATATAACTATTTTCTATAGTTACTTACCAGGGTATATCCAATCGCCTCTCGGCACCTTAGCCCGGACATGTATGGTGCCATACGTGAAAGCAAAACGGGAACTCGTTAAACGTCCACTAATAATAGGTGGTAGGATGTTAACACCAGAAGCTTGCATGAAACACGTATCCCCTGTACATCTGTGAAAATAAACCAACGAACAAAAAAAAATATCATAATACTTTGACTTGTCTTTGGATTCTTCTGTATCGCAAAAGTTTGGTCATGTTCACCGGAGATAGTGTAGCTTCAAAGGTGAAATAACTTTTCAAATCGGTCAAGTAGTTTCAGAGCCTATTCAATTCAAACTAACAAATAATCAAATCTTTTTTCTTTATAATATTAGTGTAGATTAGCGGAACCTGTTGTCCTGCGGATCTGTGACCATTGTCCTTTCGATTACCAGAGCCACTTCCTGGGTTTTAAAATTTTTATCACCGTACCATCTTCGTACTTCAAAGAATATTCTAAAAAAGCTTTCCTTCTAAAAGAGGTTTGCGCTTAGCAAAACCTCCAGCTGTTAATTCTTTACTATAGATTTGCTGTTGTATATTTTGCGTAAAAAGTTATTATAAAAACATATTAAATCTATCTATTACTTCAGGAACTAAATTTCGTAAAATCCGTTTTTAGTGGATCAAAAGGATTTCTATCTGAACGACTTTTATTAATGAAGAGATTCTTTATGCTTATTTGTTATTTAATTTTTTAGTTCATAACAATTTTCAATTAAAGCACCTAATGACAAATTTATAATAAAATAAAAACTTATTGATAAAATTACTTTCAAGGTCCTACATACTTCCTAACATTTATTTTTATTTTCTTTTTTATATCTAATAATACGAACCCACTTAAAAGATCCAAAGTTCCCGATAATATACTCTGGTTATTTTGCTTTAGAATGTCTTGCTGTAATTTTGGTACAATGTACAGGTGGCCATTTTTAATGAAAATGTTGGAATTTGAATCAGACGTCAATGGCCTTTGGTACGACACAAAAGGGTGTTCCTGCGCAAAACAAAATTGAAACATAATATTATAGCAAAAATATGCGTGGCACTCGTGCAAGGAATATTTACCTAATTATTTATAACTGAATTGAAAAAGAGAGGATCGATACTATATGTCTCCAAGTTAGTTCTATATATTTTTTCTACAATCTACTGTAATATAAAAAAATGTTACTTTTATTTTTTCACTATATCTTTAATTTTTTAACGATTAAAGTCGATTGAATATTAATGGAAAAATCAATAATTAATTATTATACTCACAGGATGATCAATAGGTATATATTGTTCGATCTGCCATAAGTCATCTCGAAAGGTATCGAAGTGGTCCTCGAATATTACGTCTTTGGCACAAGCGTAGCCTCCTTTGACTTTGGTGTCTGTCTTTAGGCAATGAGCTCCTGGTGCAGATGGGTCTTCCAATTCTGAAATTTTATCAAAGATAATTCAAAATTATGTAATTTATTTTCTTTATTCGAATTACCAATGATGAATACTAATTGTGAAAATTTTGGTATAGTCAAACATACTAATTATACCTGATGTAGCATTCTAATAGTGGGAGAATTTTTGAAATCGGTCTACTAGGTAGTTATTGAGTTTATTCCTTACAATACAAATCTTTCCACTTTATAATTAATACTCGTACTTTTGTAGACATCTAAATAGTGTAGAGTAGATGTAGATATAATTGACATGAATTGGTTAAAGTCAACCTTGAACCTTGAACCTGCCTGCACACAAACAGTAGTCAATGGACTATAACGAATCAATAATATAGTAAAAAATAAGCAAGGGATTAAAGAGGGATGTTAGACTAAGAAGATTAGGAACACAACTATTAAAATAGTTAAAAAAATACAAACCTTTAACCGTAAAAAGCCCCAAAGGGGAATAATATCCTGCGAGTTGAAGTAACGAATTCCCCTTATTTGTATCATTCATTTTGATAAAGGGGTTTCCAATGGACACGAAGATACGATGGACTATCGTTTGTCCAACTTCTAAGGTCACATTGGGGTTTTCATAGATCCACCCGTCTCGAGTTTTGAGTTTAACCCCGAAACCCCAAACATCAGGATTATCATGCTTGAATGTATTGTCAGAACCATTATTAATTGTTGCCTCGAATAAAAACAGCTTTATTCGTGAATCACCTGAATTTGAAGTAAACATTTTAATAGCAAAAACATTTATTTAAAACATTCATCTGTATTGCAAGTTTTTTTCACGGAAAATTCCACACCGTCTAAAAGTTTCTACATAAATAAAAATCTTTTATTTATATAACATTTTCGTTATGGTTCATAAATTCATAACAAATGTTAGCCACACAATTAAAATTTAAAACAGAAACGGACAAAGATGTTCTATGATTAAAAATGCATAGACGAGAAACACTTCTGGGTTCACTTTTTTATCCCTTAAAATGTATCGTCTAGAACTAAATAATAAAATGTACACAAGAGACTAAAAAAAGTACTGCTTACATGTCTAACGAAACCACTTTATTTTAAACGTAAGTGCAATTTATTTAATGAAGAGTTAAAAATCGTGTGTGGATGTCTGCTTTTTACTAGTACAATAATTAAAGTAACGCTAGTGGAAAGTAGACGAAATAAAACAGCTACATAATGTATTTCACTTAACACTTTAAATTCTAGTCAATCGTTGCTATTATTGGATGAAGATATGTACCTACATTCAAAACAACCAAAAGTTGTTGACACTTGTACTTTTTAAAAAAAAATAAAATACTACGTTAAAATACTTGTTATAAAAACAAAATCTACATTTTACATGAGAATGAGTAAAATAAAGAATATTATTGCTATATATTTATAAAGAATTCGTCCTACCTGGTAGAAATACTCGTAAGCCCTTCGGTTTCAAGGCCTGTATCGTCCTTACGTAAATGTTTTCATACCAATTCTCCGCCGAACAGAAACCCAATATAACAATAAACAATACAACAATCTCCTTGGAAGTCATCTTCAAACTTGTTCAACACACGGAAATACAAAACGATTATCCCACTTTTTGTCTACAAAACCTGATATTTAATAATTAATCCTACACATCACAATTGCTACGTTCTTGTTTGATAACTCGAATGACCCGTGGTATCATATTTGGTCGTATAAATATCAGTCTTAATTTAGTTTTAGATAGAAACTAACCTCGTCAAACTTATTATCATACAAATAGACCATTTTGTGTATGATAATAATCAATTAGATTTATGAATATTTTCATAAGGGTGATATTTGATAGCGACTCACAAGACGGAGGCGCTATGGTTCCACAAGTGGCCGGTGGGCCGGGAACCGCCCCATTCGCAGATCATTCGCGTAGGTGACTCAAACGTCCAGGTTTTCAGGTACATGAAATACCTCGGCCTAGTCCAGGATGGTCGCTGGAGTTTTGAAGAGCACTTCAAGCTCCTGGCTCCCCGTAGTCAATTTCTGTAAGACCGTCATGGTCCAGAAGGAGATTGTGGGGCGGATCGTCGCCCTGGCCTCTAAGCCCCAGTGCCCGGGGCGGAATAAATAATAATCCCTCCGGCCGTGGGTGCGTGAGATAGGGTCTCACGCTTCCGTCTTCATACGGCCGAGAGGAGGACCGCAGTCCGGTATGGCTCCGGACTGCCATTGTACGCACCAGCAAGGGGTGTGGGGAGGGCGAGACCATCTTCGCCCTCCTGAGAAGGGCTCTGCAAGCCACGAGCGGAGCAACGCACGGG
>JAPEIZ010118304.1:0-17479 GCA_026122275.1 Junonia oenone
AGAAAAATTAAAAAGAGATGTGATAATGGGAGCTATGATATCAATAATCGGCACAATCATTTTACGGCTAATACAGTAATACACCTTTGTAAATCCCGGACCAAAAAAGAGAGGTGTTATACATAAGTTTAACAGCTATGTGTGTGTGTGTTTGTGTGTGTGTGTGTGTGTGTGTGTGTGTGCGCGTGTGTGTGTGTGCGCGTGTGCGTGTGTGAGTGTGTGCGTGTGTGCGTGTGTGTGTGTGTGTAGTTGTGCACTAAGAAATACAAAGATGACAGAGTTCTGGTCTGTAATGGAAGCTTCTAATGAATAATTATCGTGAATAATATTAAAAAAAAAAAACTTTTACAACTGTCACTTTACATATGCTATCACTTTCAAGTTACTATAATTTTATTACTAAATATTTATTTTCTTATTTTTTTTTAAATTTGTCAATGCATGCAAACATCAATAGAGATGGGTAGCACAGTAGCACTGTGCTTTTCCACGCAATTGCACGCAATTGTAGCCCGGCTCACTGCTTTATTCACTTGCAAACATAGTGCAAATTAACGCAATGAGTCAACGCAGTAGACTGCGTCTTGGTTACTGCGTTAACGCAGAGAATTTCGTTTCGTTACCTATCTAGATATGAACATGTGCTTTATACAATTCCGGCGTAGGATCACCATGCATTAAGAGTAAGGTATTTCAGGAATAGGGCATTTTAAGAATAAGGCATTTTACGAATATGTCTTTTTACGACTACAGGTCATTTTGCGAATAGGTCTTTTTACGACTACGAGTCATTTTGCGAATAGGTCCAATGTCGACTAAACCGTATTATTCTAATTATTGTGACTATAGCCACAACTATGTTTTTTTTTCCAAAAAAATTATAATTAATTAACAAAGTTTGATACACCATTAAAAAGAGGATTAAAGTGGTAAGTTTTTACAGTAGTCGGAATTTTTTAAGGAATCATTTTTATTGCTGTTATTGAGGTTTAAAATTTGATGGTAGTGCAAGTAAAAATCACTTCATCAACTTTGAATATTAATTTTTATCACTTTTACAGGGTTTAGGATTAAAATAATTATTTTGTCGTAATAATTAGTTATCTTAGAATAAAATAACAATAAATAACTAACAAGGTATAACGCAGAAACGGTCAATAATTTTTTATTTAATTTTTCTTATAAAAAAACCGGTATTTTTGAAAACTTTACAAAAACGTGAATTACTCAAAAACGGTATAACTTTTGTAATCACTTTATTATCCGGTTCAAGGTTGATATCGACCTACCAAAGACCCTGTATAGCTTTATAGAGATAATTTTATTTTTGCGGTTGAGCGAGAGTTTTACTAGCTAAGGCTTCAATTTGGGTCGGCTCGGACGGCGTAGTACAATGTTTTCAAGATTACGACACACTACAAATACAAGTAATGACATAATCTTGAAAGTGAAAGTGTTAAAAGTGTGTAGTATACTTGTATAGGTATGTCGAACTGTAATAAGTGTCACATGTTCCGTACAAGTGTAAACAGTACACAGTGTCTGACATGTCGCAATTAGTGCCGTAGTCTAAACGTAACTTTACAGAACCAAATCAGTAAGAGAACCGGATGTTAAACTTCTTCTCTTACTTTCTAGTCTCTTTTTCTGGCATATTGGCAACGCATTTATTGGCATATTGCCAATGCACTTTTAGTGGTGGCAAGTTAGATATGGAAACAGATTTTAAATGTTATTCTTAATACAACATAATATCTTTGTTTATAAAATAAATGTAAAACACGATTTATTTTATTTTAAAATGTTGATATTAATTCAAAAGCAGAAACCAAACGTATAGAATGAATTTTATTAAAATTTCGATAGTTCCATTGATATAGTATAGCACAAAAGCCTTTACAAAGGTTTTCCCAGTTCATTTTTTATATTGTTATTGCTGCCGTATAGTACGCTGTCGAAATTTGAAAGCCTTTGTAAACAAAGGTGATTGTACTCGAAATGTTTATAGCTACATTGTAAAAGTAATTAATTTACGTTAAATATACGGCACAATTACTTAAAACTATTGCTATCGCGTATATATCGTAGCATTTTTCAGTTGATTTCTAAACTTTTACTTAAGCGCGATAGCGATAGTTTTT
This sequence comes from Junonia oenone, assembly GCA_026122275.1. Taxonomy (NCBI): domain Eukaryota; kingdom Metazoa; phylum Arthropoda; class Insecta; order Lepidoptera; family Nymphalidae; genus Junonia; species Junonia oenone. Next base: position 2,142 of record JAPEIZ010118304.1, read on the forward strand.
CGGAACCAACCCCATATATGACCCTACTAACAATACCTATCGTGACACGTAACGTACATTTATCAAAGAAAAGTCGATCTAAGAAAAACGAGGTCTAAGAAAAAAGAGGAGGTATTATACGTAAGACTTATATTTTTCTAGAAAGTTAAGAAATCTTTTCAACGTTTGAATAGCATTTCGCACATATTACCTAAATTTATATTTCTCATTTATTTCAACCTCAATATATAGTCCAATTAAATGGTAATATTTTATATCACGCTGGTCAATAATACCTTTGAAATAATAGGCTACCATAGTGAGAAATATTAATCTTTAATAAGGTAATTTAGAGATATTCAAAAATCAATAAATTTATGTTTTTTTTTTTGTTTTATAAAGTTTAATTTATTTATTATTGGTAAGCTAAAATGACGTCCTATCAAGTACCAGCACCACTTACTTCAAATTGTTGCGAAACATCCCGAGATCCACACAAATATAATGTATGGGCATCTCATTCCGCGGTATTTCGAAAAAACGGCCTTGTCTATACATTCGTTTAATTTACAAATTAACCTTTTCAGAATTTTATATATAAAAGAAAAACTTATGATTTTATTGATTAAGCCATTTTTTCGAAATATTCTCTTATTAGGTGTCTTTACCTTACACGTAAAATTTTATTTTAGTTTGTCAAATCGCTTAGGAGAAATTAGATGACAGAAATCCGGACTCATAAAAAATGTTAAAAGACACGAAACTACATTTAAATTTAATTTAAAATTTTCAATTTAAAACTATATTTCTCACAAAGCCTACTTTAGTACTACACTTCTGGCACGGAAAATGTTAATTTAAAAGTTTAGTTTACAAACTATGCGCCGCAAAAAGCTGAATGTCGAAAGCAGTGCCAATTTACATTCCGAGCCCGATATTGTGTGGAGCTTACGAGTTTATTATACGATGTTGATAATTCTTACCTTTATGGTAACTTTTTTTTGGTGGAAATATAATTTTCATTAAGTTTTGTTAGAGCAAATTATTTTGTTAATTTGTATCGACGTTATCATTAATTAATCAAAATTATTTACTACTTAATTTACTTACTGATCTATTCATACTATTGGATTGTAACAATAACATAATTACTCACGAGAGATTAAAATATAACTACTACATGCCAAACGTTAAAAAAGAAACAAAAATATAAATGAACTATAAAATATATTGCCAGAATAGCTATTTTAATAAACTTCCTGGAAAAATCTTCACGAAGAATATAATTATCAGCAATTTATAAGAAAATTTAGTATAACTATCCTAATCACTGCTTTTAAAAGACAATCAACATTACTTTGTTAATCCATCGTAGCAGTCGACCGCTCTACGCCGTAGAGTTCGTAGCGTCAGTTGATAAGTGAGCGCTACGCCGAGCACACGTCATTGGCCGCGCTACGAAAGTGGCTACGGTTAACTTTACGAATTTTTCAATTTGCGTCCTGTGGTTGTTAAAAAAAAGTTAATATATTGTGCGTAAAAGTACTATTATCTTTATAGTTTTAAAACTTTAAAGAATTAGATGTGACACGGAAAACTCGTAATAATTTAGTTTTATAAAGTGTTCAGTTATTAGAATATGTTAAAATTATTTTTTGAAAAACTGTTCAAAAGAAGATTAAAGTGAATGTTACGGTAAGTTACATATTTATATAATTAAATTGTCGTATTAAATTTTATTACGATTTATCTTTAAGATACAAAAAAAAATATTTTTGTCGTTCCCAATTACTGTCCTTAATATCGTTAGAAATCGTTTTCTCAATCTAAACGTTTTGATAGAGTAATTGAAATTCTGTCAAAATCTCGGCTCCATTGTTAAGAGAAGATTGAATAGTGGAAATAGGTCAAGTCGCTGCCAGATCAAGAAACGAAAAATTGCATCCGATGTCCTTTGAAATATTTATCAACCAATTTCATGCCACTTTAGTACTGAAGAATTCTGAAGTAGTCTTCATTTTTCATCTAGCAATATTTAACTTTTATTTATATATTTATATATATTTTATGTACAAACATATTTTTAAATAGTGGATTGATATCGTTTTAAAATATTTTTTATTTTCTCTGTTAAAATTTCGCTGTGTGCAATTATTTATATAAAAGTGAGATAATAATTATGAAATAAAATTCAATTTATTAAAATTTTTAATATGGCACAGTGGTAATATCAATTAGATATTTACTTCATTGACCATATTATATTATCACTGAATTTTTATGTTAATAATATCGCTTTATTGATAAAATTGTTATTTTTCTATTATTATAAAACACAACAATTAATCTCAGTAAAACTTAACCAAATAACCAATTCTAAAAATAACCTAATAAAGATTGTATATATCAGCATAGTATCCCAAAAGAAATAACTAAGGAAAAATACTTACATTTTTTTTCTTTTTGTTTCACAACGACCACTAAAAAAACTAAATAGATTTCTTTCTTCATATCATACTCGGATGAACTACCGATGGTTATTTATTCACAACAACCATATGTTCGGTTCCCATTCGACATGATTGATGGAAATTTAATCGATTTACAATACCCTAAGCTTTCGTTTTATTTGCATATCAAATAAAAGAGTCTGAATAAGTTTTTCCGATACTCGCAAATATTAATAAAAATATTTGTTTTTATATTTGTGGAGGAATTCCGCTTTGGAAATAACTTTCGTAAGTTAGTAAGTGTCAATTATAAAAACATTTTATTAGAGAATTTACTCGTTACACTTTACTATTAATATATTTAATGTCCTTGAATTGATTTAAATGAGTTTTAAGGAAAAAAGATAAGCATTCTACTGATATATTTTATAATTATATGAAATAAAAATGTCTAGTTAAGTTATTTTTATACTCAGAATTTTTGTAGGGCAATGTCGTTTATGACACCATTTAATAGATAGAAATACCTCTCGTGACATTGTAAAATTGTAAGTTGTAGAAATATGCTATTAAAGTAGAGTTTCCTGTTTCAGTTTAATTTTCAATCCAATATTTTTAATGAATTTTAATCAATTGACTATTACGTAATCAATCGGTTATTTGCATTTGCAATAAGTTTCTAAATTTTTTTATTCTCGTCATAAATATTGTAAAGGAATAGTGTGTGTTATACGATTTTATGGATAGGAAATAACTTTTAATGGTTTAATTTGTGTTATTTTCACAACTTAATAAATTAAGTTTAGTGTCGTGAGAGACAAATTAAATGAAATTCCAATTAGTCACTATTCAAAACGACTTATTGTTAGACGGTATTTTCAATTTTTTAACTTATTTTTTATTTCTAAAGCTGGGTAGAAAGATAGAAATGGAGACATTTCAAAACATCATTAATATTGAAATTCGTTTGTTATAAAAAAAAGTATCATAAAAATTAAAGACAAAACTGGAATAAAGCTGTAAATAGTTGTAACTTAGTCTTTCCTTTTACAGAAGGTCGCTTTAAGTTGATTGGCTTGAAAAAGTATATTTTCGTGACTTAAAATATTTAAAGTATTTTCGGTTGGGTAGTACTTAACTCCACCCTAAAGGAAATTGCTTTAGCCAAAATGCCAGTTTAATTCGTTTATTTTAATATTTAAACTAGAATTTAGTAGGAATTACTATATTTAGATGAATCTTTAACGACTAATATGTTAAGATTTTCAAATCAAAATAATTTAATCTTTATTTAATAGCGTTTAGTGTTTAATTTACCTTAAGATTGTGTTAAATTAAGACGGACTTTTTTACGGTTATGCTTAGCATTACGGTCAATATAAATAAATCGAAATATAGTGATAAACTAATGATAAAATTTAAAAAAAGTTAGATTTAAGAATCCAATTTTTTTTTAAATGATTAACATAATTTATTGTCTTTTATTAACATAAGGATAATGGGGTTAAGACCCCACCGAACAATCTCGATTGTGTTTTCACCAGCCCACGTGACAATGGAGAAATATAATTATCAAAGATCGATCGATCTGAAGACTAAGATGCCAGACTCTCTTAGGGTAAAATGATAACAAGTACCACAATTTTTAGCTCTATCGGAACATAGCTTTTTTACACCGACCTTCTTATTAGCTTCTTTACGTCTTTTTCTGAGAATGCGGTACTGGTAGCTAGTGTTCATCATCATCATAAGAATATTATGAAGTAAATACATTTCAATTATAAGTTATGCTAACAGTAGGGTTTTCAATCAATCCTCAATTATCTTGGATGTCACCCAGTTTACTTACTATTACCCTAACAAAGTGATCGTTGTATTATGTGCATAAATTGCCAACGATCGACATAGACAGATGGTACAAATAATGGAAACGTTAATGGACTAAATAATATGAAAGATTGATAGCCAAACCGTCAGTCGTATCTAATTAATGAATTTCATAATTGAGCTATTAAATTATAATGATTAATTATTAATCAACGTTTAATTTAATTTGCGCTTGGTTTAGTCGTAACAGTCTTTAGTTTTTGACATAATTTTTCGAAGTAGGTAGGTTTAAATTCTTGATTAAAAATTTTGTTTGTACATTTGTTCGTTCTTTAATAACCTTTGAGCTATGTGGTGTATCGTATTTTAAATATGAATATAATATTTGATGAAGAAAAGTCTTGTGGCATATTGAAAATAATTTAATTTGACATTTTTATTTAGGTAGTTCTTTCTTTCGTTCTGGCGTAGTTTTATTTTTTCTTTTTTATTTCTAATGAATCTAGAATATGGTTGTTGAAAAATAACACGCCAATTTGTCCTTTTTATACGCTATTAAAATCGGAACGGTATTTTAATGATACTTTAATAACATGAATAAAATATAAAAAAATGAACTACTTTCTATATCAAAGAATTTTTTCATACATTTGGTGTTCATAATTTTTTTCTTAGAAATATGAACTGATATTGAAATTCAGTAGTGAAATATTGGATTTTAAAGTATAATAATTATGCAGAATATTTTTGACTTAAACAAAATATTTATTATATTCATTTAAATTTTAAAAATACTCCAATATAAGTATTTTATTATTAAATTTTAATAAACTTTAAAGAATAACTAACTATTTATTTATTTTATTATCGTTTTCTCAACTAACTGTTGTAGAGGCAACATCTGATGATGCTTCGGTGTCGGAGTGAAACGTACGTAGAGTCTGTGTGTACATCACACCAGATGGATTAATGTTGTTTTTGCGAATTAAAGCAAAACAAATATTTGATTTGCTATCATACATTTGTTAAAGACTTCAAGTTTTGTTTTTTAATTAACATTGTGCAATTAGATATATATCTCTATATTTAAATTTACTTATTCAAGTTATGGAACTTCATAATAAAGTACAGAAAATCGCTTGGGACTAATGCAATCATGGAAGGAAAGAACCTTCGACCAAGGAAGTTTGATTGAAGTCAGTAATATTTAGGTATGCAAACATAACTGCATGAATTAAATTTGGGATAAAAATGTAATAAAAACTATTTAAATTGTTACTTACCTATATAAAAAATACGTCAGTCAGTTTTTTATTTGTTAAAAAAGTAATTACTTTTTGGTTTTAGCAAGTTAAGCTGTGGGTCGCTTTACTAGCCATTATTCAATTCTTAAAAAAATGAGTTTACATTACAATCAAAGATTTGGGCCAGCTAGCTTATTAATATTTTTATTAGAATGGATTTCTGGATATATTTCAGCTCAAAATTTATCATGCAAAACTATCGCTACCGCGTTTCAGTCATCATCTTCTCAGCGTTTTCTTAGATTTTTACCAGGGTCTGCTTATTATTTTATTCTAGGATTTGACACTGATTTTTCCTTATTATCACCCGATCTGTGCAACCTAGAGGGCAAGCCGGTAACCATTTCGAATATTTATTTACTATGAGTAACGATCGTTATCCGGTGATTGTGATAGCAACCGGAACCGACAGCTTTATGTACCTGCCTAGAACTAGGAACAAATATTTGTAAAAAAATATTCGAAAATGGTTACTAACAGGCAAACTTTCTTTGGAATTTATAATCCGAGGATTAGTATGCATATGTGTAATTATTTCATTTAATTAATGATACAATTTGTATGAGCATCCGCTCAATGTGTGACATTTAATGAAGGTGCGGCGTCATTACGGAACATTCATAATTATGAAGCATAATTTGTACATTTATGCTTCCAAAATATAACATCAGAAATACACATGTACTGAAAACGTGTATGTTATTCCTGGACTGGCATAAATTGATTTTTGGGATGCCACAGCAAAGAATTTTGGCAAAAGGGTAAAAATAGCATGGCATGTCTAGACGCACACAACAGCTACAGACATGGCATTTACTTACATAGGTATGTATTATGGTGTCTAAAATTTAAAGCCTTTCATAAATATTCTTGGTGCTGAAAATATGTGAGCGCTAAAGGTAGCGGATTCAAAGTAAGATTATATGGGTCTTATTAAAATTCTTTGCGAAATAAAGTTTTTATAAAGATTTTAGGCGAATATCTCATTTACCTTAGATTTTACCCACTAACGAGAGAAGTGTTGTTCAACAAATATATATTACGTTCTTTTTGTGCAGAAAATTTCTAATAAGATCTTACGAAATGGTAGATATCTAAAAAGTATTTTTAAAAATTTTTATTTTTAATAAAACCTTGCCTCATTGTAAACATAATTATTGCTGCCCGTATTGAAAAATGTAAGTTATTTTTTTTTTAATTTAACAAACATAAATAAAAATTAAAAAAAAACCGGCATCGTTTTCCATCCGACATGACGACTTGAATAACATTGACGAAAATTGAAGAGCCCTCGTTACAATACTATAACCTTGAACTCTTGGAGATTCTTTCATCAAATTTATCTTAAGTATACTTTTTATAGAGTGCTTATAATGTGGATTTTGCAAAGTAATAAACAGGCGATGAGCTTTATATTTGCCGACAATGGGTTCCTCTTCCCCATTTTTACCCCCACAACTTTTAAACTGCTCAAACGATTTTCATCAAACATGTCTAAGAACACTCGCACCTCGCCCAAAACAAACCTTTATTACAAAACAAAACAACATTGAAATCGCTTCATCCGTTCGCTAGCTATGATGCCAGAGATAGACTGATACAGAAAGGCTCCTCAAACTTATAACGCCCGTCTTGTTCAACCCGCAGGTTGAACTAAAATTAATATTTTTTTTATCTTGATTATTTCTTAAATGATAGGCAGACACTCGGTTGCACTCTGATTTTATTTTGCTAAATTGTCCTCTTATAATTATACAGTAATTTGACGTTCTTAGTTAAATTTTCTAATATTTAAACATTAATATATTTTTTATTAATGGCCAGTTACAATAACATTATTTTTGTTATTTTATATATAAACTTACATTTAAACACTTCTTTTGGGTTGAAAGTTAAAAAGTTAAATCCTAGTCCTCTATCGTTGGTTAGCAATCCGCTCACTTCGGCCAGTGTTTAATTAAAGCCTGTTGTCCTCTGTGCGATTAGTTCGTACTTGACTTATTGCGAATGGTATTAACACAGGAATTTAAAGTGGCGATTATTTATAGCCTGGTTTCTGTTAGCCTCGTGCAGTCTGTGTTCAAAATTAAATGATTTAAACGTAGCATGAATTTGAATAACGGTAGGTACCGTAAGTATAGCGGGAAAATTGTATAATTTAGACAATAATTTACTAACGCAAAATTACAGTTAAAACATAGTATAGCATACTATCAACTTTATGTTATACATTTTATAATTTTTGATTAGGCTTTAGTCATTACTATAATAAGTAGAAGAAATACTTAAATTCTATATTGAGTAAAAGCAACTTAAACGTTCGCCAAAGGTACAGAAGACTATCTTTTATTTTTTTTTTCTTGGGCACATTTCCGTCTGTATTAATTTAAACTATGCAGTATAGACGTAAAAACGTATATAAATCATCACATACATTATTGATTTACATCTAATGTCTTTGTTGCCTAAGTTTGCTCGACATAAGTTAGTGAGATGTTGAGTTAGTAGAGAAGTCAATTAAATTTCAACGTTTAAGCCGGTAGCAACGACAAGTCTTAGTAAGTAGGTAAGTTGGCGTTTAGTTCATGAGCAAAATGTTACCTCATAATTATTTACTCGCCGCCTACTTACTCCGTCTTGATAATCACTTGTATAACACTAAAAATAGAAGTATCTATTGTATAAGAGATTCAACATGATAAAGTGACTCATTAAGATATTATTAGAACAATAACTATTAGAGACTTGAAAATTTCCAGAAACAGGAATCTGTAACGTAAAGATCCATTAAAAGGGGATCTAACTTCATTTCGCTCTTAAAAGCATGAATTTGCGAAAAATACGTTAGCGAAAAAACTAATATTTGTATCGCAATATTTATGCTAGTCTGAACAAATCATATACATAAGTCATTTGAAATAGATATTCAATATCTGTTTCAGAATAACTCTATTCGACTCCAGTAAATCTCTGAGCGACATCTGCTCGTTCGAATAATAATGTTTCTGTATTACGTATTTGTTCTTGCTATAAAGTCAGATTTATATCTTTAAGCCAGATTTTTACCCTCTGACCCGGACAATGCTTCCTCTCAAACTAGATTGCTTTTGCCGAGTAAATAAGGTTTAAATCCTACATTATTGTTGTAGGTTAAATTGTTTGGAGACTGAAATGAGTTTAGAGCAAAAAAATTTAAAAATTTCCTTCATGGTTTCAATAACACAGTAATAAATAAGTTATTGTTGGCATGTATAATATTTTACTGGGACTTTTCTCTGAGTATATTGAATTTGTGTTTAAATGAAATAAAATATTTCTTTTACGTCGTGACTTTATGTACATTACATTAATTCTATTTTAGAAATGTGTACGAATTGCTACTATATCAGCTTCGAAAGTAAGAAACGTGGGAGTAAAAGTGTATGAATACGAAAATAGAAATGTATATAAAATATTGTTTTATTGAATGAGTTTGCAGAATATAATTTTGAGCGTGTTTTACGAAAATGGTTCACCTTTTAATCGAATCTTTGTGAGTTGTATAAATAAGTGATCTTCCCTATTTCTTAGGAATGGTCATCAACGTCGTAGCTTAAGTTAGAAAGATATAAAACTTAAATTTAAACTTAAAGTTAAGTTTTTACTTTGAAATTAGGTAATCTTTTTAAAGCATCATGGTACGTAACACGCCAATAACTTTATAGTGGTTATGTTTATACCAACTAACAATAAGGTAATAGTATTATTTACGAATTAAGGTCTGTAGTTTATATTTTGTTTTAAATTCCTACGCATGTATTAGGTATATACCTATAAATTATCCTATTTCTAATTCAGTGCATGCAATGTTACTTTGCGCATATAAAATTCACTAACTTTCTTTATTTTAATTGTATAGATTAACTTCGTCCTACAGTTTTACAGGTAATATATAGTAATTTATACGTCAATCTGTCAAATTATCGAAATTTATAAAACTTAGAGGTTTGTTACATTCTGTAAAGCTGTTATACATTAATGTAAAGAAGTAACAAACTTGTACTTTTAACTTACGAAATTTCGATTTATAATATTAGTTTCATAAAAAGTCTGCTATATATGATACATTGATATTGTCACTCACTGAAAAGTTGCTTTGTGCTCAAACATTATATACAATACTACGCGGGATTAATATTAAGACCGAAATTTCAGGACAACGTATGATCCATGACAAATCGCTATTTTGGAAATTGATCGTTTTAAGAAGAATGTCAATATTGCCAACCACAAAGCCGCCAGTCATCGTTGGAGTGGTATTTTTAATACTAAAACTAAACTAAAACTAAAAGAATATTAAACTTTTAACATCAAATTAAAAATCAGATCATCGGATAAATAATTTCGACATGGCGTGTGACGTGACTCATCGGTCAGCTCTCTAAAGCACTGCAGACGTTGCGAGTTCGAATATATCTGTCTCGCGCTTTTTGATTTGATGTTTGATGTAACGTGAAATAATAAACAAACAACTAGTAAAATAAATATTAAAAATTTTCTAGAAAAGTACGGTTCTGATAAAGGTTCCATACAATTCAAGTCAGATTACTCTTGGATGTTGTCCATTGTTTATTGTTTTAAATGTTTGCTTTACAAGTACAACCATTACAATAGAGCAGAACAAAAGAAAAATTGTGTCTTGTTCTGTAACCTCCCTAGCTTTTTTATTGATTATTTTTATGAAATTTTCTACAAAGATAAATTGTTTGTAAGATATTTTACCAGATAATTTATTTGAAATTGTGATTTAACAGTCAACATAATGCTTCAGATAACATTACTCTAATCATTTATGTATTGTACATATAAAAAAAAACATTAGAGAACGTTTTTCAACACCGAAAAACCAAAGAAATTTTCTGACGGCCAACATTTTGTGCTCATAATATCCCCGGATTCCTAGAAAATTATTAAAAATAAAGTCTGCCAATATCACTCTTTAAGGTCGGGTTCCTTGAAATGAAAATATTTCATAGTGAAGATGAAGTCGGTCGCGGCATTCCGACGAGCTCAAGGTATTACGGATTCCTTGTAATGGTGTCGGAAGCTACCGTGACTTATAATGCGTTGAAGGCATTATGCAGTCATGAATAAGTTACAGATATTTGAATATCTATATTAGATATTTTAATCTGTTTATTTATAACGTTTTTCAATGGCTTTAAAATAGCTATTATTAGTGTAAACTGTAATATTATATGATAATGCTTATAATCTGTGGAAATTTAAAAATAATCTTGCAATTTTATGAATATACATTAAATATAAACCTTTTTGATTACTGTGGTTGTGCACGAAAATGTTTGTACGTTGTATGCGGATATGTTATTCCATGTTATATCTTATTCTTATTATATCTTTCTTTCAAAGCAAACGCGATAAAGAAGTGATAATATATGAATAGATTAAGATGATTAATAATACATTATTTCTGAAAAAGGGTTCACATAAAAATCACTGATGATTAAGCGTGAAAACGTACCAGACAAATTTACTTTCATAACTCTGTTTATCTGAATAATTAATGATACCTATTCATCGTTACCGGATATTATAACTCGACGCCCGTATCGAATCGAAGTGAAAAGCGATAATTGTATTATCGGGTAGCATATCTCGTTTCTTCTTATTTTTATTTATTTCAATGATACCTACTATTTTTAATTGCCTATGAATCTATTATAAAGAGCCAAGATTATATTATATTATATTATTATATCATAAAAGGCCAAGTTGACTTAGCAAACACAATAAGTAGATCTCGATAACTAAGATCGAGCTTGAGCCCGAGTTCGTCATAACAAGTTCTATTGTGCTAAAATTAAAATTCATTATTCATTATTTGTAGTAGAAAAAATTGTAAGAAAACCTGGCTCAAAAATTCTAAGTAGTTGAACATAGCCTCTCTCCAAACCTAATTTCCATTTCTCTCTCTCAATGCAGATCTTCATAATCCACACATATAAATAAAACTGAAATGTGTCTTTGTAATATCAAAATAACAGCAGTTGACTAAATGCATATTAATTTTACACGACACATAACATCGGCTACTTTTATTTTCAAAACGCGATTAAGTTTCTGCAGGAAATATGAAAACCCTTAAAATCGTTTGGCGCGGACAAATTTGCGAACAGCCGCTAGTATATTAGTTTTATTTGACTGAAGAAACATTTGCTCTGAAGTCCAACATTTGCAGACTATTACTCAGGGCTACATAAACATAGATTATCGCATCACGGCTCGCTGAGGCTGTTAAAATTTACGCCTGCGACGGCTTACGCGGTGTATTAAATTTTAATATCATCGGCATATTTCGCTGAGTTTACGCCGGATGGCACTTTCTCTTGAAGGGGATATTTGCTGCTTCGATTTTAGATCTACTTAAGTTACGTGACGTGTTAAAGGCTTTCTTTACATTATATCTAATGGAAAATACATATATTCTCATGTCTATTTGCTCTAAACAAAAGATAATGTCTTACATACCAGAATTATAATTAATAATAAAAAATAACAATGAAAATAGCAATAAACTAGACTTATTATTCAATCAAAAAAATAGTGACACCATTTTGTTCGCAAAATCCCGCCTTAAAAGAAAAGAAAAGAAAAGAAAGAAAGCGTTTCTTAAAATATTGTCCAAATAGGTATGGCACATTTGTAACACCGTGAAGTAGTTCCGTGTCCTGCTGCACAAAGAATATTTGCTAACTTCACTGTAGGATTACTCGCGTTTAATTCTAAGAATATTATATTGATGGCCTGTTATTTTTTATGATTTAAATTATGGCTTGTAATTTACATTAAAATGTTTAAAGTCATTAATTGGAATTCTGAATTTCATTTCAAAGGTCTTCTCGCGCGGAAATACATAACATTACAATTAATATATTTTTCCCATTGGCTTTGTGTTTACTTAATTAATTATTACAAACAACTTTCTGAGAAATTGCGACGCGTAAATTAATGTTCACGTTATTACTTTTTTTAATTACTGTTTTAATATTTGGCCTTCTATTAACTGACTCTGTTGCTCTTTTTTTATAAAAAGAGGGCAAAGTAGCAAATGTGTTGCAATTCTAAAAATTAAATAAAAAAGAAAGGAATGGAGGATTTATGTTTCCGACTCTCTTCTTGTATGATGTTTTTTTTGTGAAATAGTGGCACTGTCCTTTGTCATATACGGTGACCTTTAATTAGTGAATAGGAAAACCTCCCTTATCATATCTTCTATCACAGAGGGGAATAGGATTAACGCACTTACATCCTGTAAATTCATCTTTTTCTTCACCTCGTTTCTTCTAGTGCAGTAAATTCAAGAAAAGTGAAGGAAGGACGAAGCTGTTTGTTTTATAATTCACCACTTTGATGGTTGTTAGCATCATTAATGCCCATTAATTTAAGTGGCGAACTAAGGTACTTGGACTCGAGTTCGAGTTCAGCAGATGCTAATACAAGTGTCGTTACCGATTTGGATATCTTCCAACTTAGGTTTTAGTATTTATAGTGGGCGCTTTAATATTATAATATAAATATTTGTATTATAAGTAGATACTTATATTTATTTATTTCGTAATAAATTGTTGTGTTCTAGTTTTTGTGTATATTCTATGTGACATTATCTCGTTAATACAAGATCGAAAGAAAATTAAATGAAGTATTTTTTAAAATTTAACTCAACTCAAATTAAAAAGAGAACCAGGTTTAATTCATTTCTCAGCAAAATTAATTGTTCTCCATAAAACTGAAAAAATACGTCATTCAAGAAAACAAAATCGTGTGTTTCATACTGCAGGCATTTGCTTTACTTTTTAATTTAAAGTATCATTATAAAATCAATCTTATTAACTGAATAGACTAAAGAAAGGAGCACGTAATATCTATCCAATAAATCTTTATTTCAAAGACGCCATTATTAATCGACCGATCGCGATTGTTCGAGTTAGTTTTACTGAAAGTTTTATTACTACTACTAATTGAACTACTACTACTAATTGAATTTTACTAAAATAAAATACTAAATTAAGGTGTCAATTTAAAATCAATTTTATTAACTGAATATACTAAAGACTGGAGCACGTAACATCTATACAATAAATCTTTATTTCAAAGACGCCATTTTTAATCGACAGATCGCTATTCCTCGAGTTAGTTTAACTGAAAGTTTTTAATTGAATTTTTTTCTTACTAGTGTTATATCTTCGACGTTTCTTATCGAGTCCTTTTTAAGGGAAAATTGTCATGAAATGTCTTTCGGGATGCAAATCGTTAAAGCAGGATTATACATTACCACAATAGAACTTTCTTTACTTTACGCGAACTTATTGACGTGAGGTACTCCTAAGCCTTAACGCAACGTGTCTGAAATACAAAAGAGCTTGCATTTTAAATAAAAAAAAAGAAAAAAAAATGTAAGTTTAAAAAAATTATATATAGGTACTCGCTGATCCGGCGAACTTCGTTCCGCCTTAATGGCAATAAGGTTTTATTATTAAAATTGCGACTATAATTTGAGATTTAAAGTATCCTATCTCTCAAGTTGGATCGAACTGCACATGGTGTGCGAGTTTTATTATAATCAGTTAAGTTTAGGAGTCCATTGAGGACAAACATTGTGACACGAGATTTATATATATTAAGATATATGTAAATAATTTTAAAAAATAAAACTACGATTTTGTAAAAAGACTCTTTTAAATATTAATAAAAAATAAACTTTAAAATGCTTTTCGACAATAGAATTGTTATTCAGTAATGGAGTAATAGCAAATTTAATTTTGATTTTTTTTATCACCAATAAAAATCTTTAGACTATTGAAAGCTTTAGTGAAAGAGTCTGATTTTTACAAATTGAAATTAAGTACTCAATATTAGAATAAAGTTTAATTTTAAAATATAAAAAAATGATCTTTTAATTCAATTTGTGTTTTTAAAAATCTTTTATAACAAATTTTACATTAAGGCAGATAACATTACCTAGATGGAAGATAGTCTCGAAACCAGCCTCTTGTGGTATAGCATGTACGAGAATGTGGTTTAATTTCAGCTTAATCTAGCAAGGCAGTAGCGTCAGAGCAGATTACACATAATTACTTGCTTAACTTACGTACATACGTTACACCATATAATAGGTAGGTAAGTAAATATACTGCATCATCTTATAAGTAAAAGTAAAGAAAATGTTCCACTGTTGAGAAAAGGCCTTTTGAGAAGCCGAGATTACTTAGTGGTGAGAACACGACAATCATCATCGTCCAAAGCCGGAGGTCGCGGAGCCCATCCGTGGCTAGCACCGTTAAATTTTCAAGGGCTAAAGTGCTTAAATTTATATCGTGCTCGGTGGTAAATGAATACATCGTGAGGAAACCTGCATATGCCAGAAGAAACTCTGATACACGTAGCTATATCCACCACATTGGAGCAGTGTGGTGGGTTAAGCGCCTTGACCTTCTTAATAAGAGAAGAAGCGTCATATTGTGGTAAGACGTTAATATATAACCATTATAATATTAAATAATAATTATGAACGAAACAGTAGTTTGTATGGTTAGCCATTAGAATGAGTTCTTATTTTTTTTTAATATCAATACATCAATACATATAAATAAAATTGAAGTGTCTGTTTGTAATATCAAAATAACACCTTTTTACTAAATGCATATTACTATATACACGATACTAATACCAAAACACCAATTTTTAAAATTCCTGTCTGTCTGTCTGTCTGTCTGTCTGT
>JAPEIZ010118305.1:0-10586 GCA_026122275.1 Junonia oenone
CTAAAACCCGACTACTGAAAAGTATGAAACAAGAAAATCCCGTAAAATAGCCGTGGTCGTATGACGCTTATTCTAATGAAGTAATATCTTCTTGGGATAAGTAACTTATTTTTATATTACGTCCTAACATTCACAATTACATGGACGACAGCTCTAGTGTAGTGGTACTAAAAGAATCATTAATCGCCGGCTGATGCGGGTTCGATCCCAGTTCAGGACGGATGTTTGTATTGTTCTTGTGGATTTCCATATCGTGCCTCGGAGAGGAGTTTTTTAGTTGAAAGACAGTTATTTACAGTTCTTTGATTTAAGTTTTTCTAGTAGCATATAGCAAAATAAACAAACCACAAAAAAAAAAAAAAACGCTCAACTTACTTGACCATTATAACTATTCAACTTACTTCTATAATTATAATGATCAAGAATTGATTCCGCGACCATCGTGAAGGTATAATATGTATAATGTATTATGGCCCTTAATGAGACCCGTAAGACCCATAACGAGTTTGTGAAGCCACAGTCACGCGGAAGTCGTGCCTCCCTACAAATAAGTAATATAAATGGGAAATAAAATTTGTTTGTTTGTTTGTGTGTTCCGCTTTCATGTCGTTACTACTGAACCGATTGTCATGCATCATGAATTTTGCAGACATTAATTTTGAAGCCCATATTAAATAATATGATAGTTAAAATCCCGGAAAAAGAGTTGTAACCCAAAGACGATTGCTAACGACATCACAGTACTGTATACCTATAGCAAAAATTAGGGTTGCCATCAACAAATTGAAATTGAAAATCCAGTACAATTGAGACTAAAACAAGGACGCTGTTGCGTAACTGGGGTCCGTTGCTTTTGTATTTAAAAAAAGACAGGACAGAACTTAGAAACCACCATTAAAACTATCCTGGATAGCCCCGGATCCCCAAAAGCCGGATTTTCTCCTGGAAAACTAGGACAGTTAGCAACCAGCGATGCCCGTATTGAATAACTTACTAACTGTTTACTTTAATACCTATGTGCGTATACGGCACACCCGTTTTTTTCTTGCCAAATTTTGATTTTGAAACTTTGAGTAAAACGTGGGTTTCTTTCGTAGCGTAACATATTATTATGAAAAGTAGTTTACGTACTCGGGGACGATATTTTATTAGGTGTCTGACTTACTTTTCTTCACTCCAGAACTTACTTGCTTTACTTTACTGAAAAGCGGGACTGAGCCTTTCCTGCGCGGGATATTTAGAACTTAAAAAAAATCGGAATGTTTGGCAATGCTGTTGGCAACCCTACTTAAAACTGACACACGCCATGCCCTCGACAATGCTCGCTTTTGACCTTCGATTGTTATTATTAACGACAAACATACAAACATATCGATACTTGCTGTCGTGTTTTGTTTATGGCTATTAATTTTTCTCGCAAATAAAAAAATATATTTACACTTCCGAGTTCTAAAGCAATAAAGTTAATGTTTTCTGTTCTGAGGTTTCCCAAAAAAAAAACGTCGATTTATTTTTGTGATGTAACAGTTTATAAATAAAATTTTATATGTGCTAACATAGATTAACAAAAATATTACTAATGTCTCAATTTGTTTGAGGAAGTATAAAAAAAATGTAAAAAAATATATGAAATTAATTTAAATCTCGTAGCTTCTTTGACTTCCGATTCCATTTTTATCATTATGTCCTTTTCAAGGTAAATTATGTCGCCTTGCTATCAGAGAACTTGACTGTTTTGCCCTTAAGCGGCCATTCACACCAAGACAGTCGCTTGCAACATTTGACAGAAGTTCAATTTTTAATCGTAGTAGTCGCAAAATGGTTTTAATTTTAAAAATATGCTAAGGTGATACATTTCTGCATATGGCAGGGGAGTATAGCGCAAAAAGTAAAAAGCTTTATATGGTACAATGTAAAGCATACGGCATAGATGCAACGGGTTTTTGCAAGACAAAGGACATATTATTATGTCCATAAGTCAGAATAAGACATGTGTACTCGACACATGTCTTAAAAAGTGGCATCGGGTGTCATTCTTTGTGAATGTTGGCTCCACTATTGAACTTTTAACATCAAATCTAAAATTACGACACAGATTTGCTGCACTGTTTTAGTACAATTAAGGTTATACTTACTGCAAGTCATGCGACTGTCGGATATTGAATAGTCGATTTTTCATATCACTTAATTGGTACTATATATTTCAACAACAGGACGAAATGAAATATGATCAAAATCACTGAAAAGACGCTCGGTCACCCAGGTACTTTATTGTATCAATTCTCCGAAAAAATTGTCCGACTAGATTAGCTAAATAATTAAAATAATGATTTACAATAACACATAGCACTTAAAAAGCAATAAATAGTTAACTAATTGCTAAAACATAAAATGTTTAATACATCAATTTGTACTGCAGTTTAGGCGTAAGTTTTCAGCAAATCAAAAATAAACGGAAATAAATACACGCCCATGTTTTTACCCCAGACGTCGTCCATGTGATTAAACGCCTTCCGAGGGAGGACTGTGTGGTTTACTACATTCGGTAATCGTTTCCTCAAAATATTAATGTCCTTCACAGAAGATATCTTATCATTTAACCCCACTAGTAAAGCGATGGGCATAGTAACCTTTTTCAAGTCATAATACGGTGGCTTCGAAGAGTTGTATATCGCCATGTTTTCGACCGCGCCATAATCGTATCTCGCAAATCTTCGTCTATTGTAAACCTGTCCGAAATGATACAAATTTTTCTTCGAAGTACTGGATGGGAAAAAAACGTTAACTATTTTAAACATATTATAATCGAATTCCTCAGGATCTGCCCCTGCAAGTTTAAAAAGGATATTTTCAATGCATACAGTGTAGCCAATATATGGAATGGAGCAGATGGTTTTTAAGACTCTACTCGGCATTGTCATGTTTCCGAATAATTCCTCAACGCCCATTCCCTCAATAATTTCGTTTAATAAAGGTGTTATGCTTAATAACGAACTCACAGGAGCTTCAATGTTATGTAGATAGCATACAGGTGCTAAAGCGATCATGAGATTCACTTTTGCGTTGTATTCCGGTCTCATCGATCCCATGACGTAAAAGATCGTATTACCCTGGGAATGTCCGACTGCGTTTAACTTCTCTGCACCGGTTTTATATAAAATCGTATCAATGATCGCTGGTAGGTCGTAGACCCCGTGATCGTGTAAAGTGAAGTTCCAGAATGATGGGTCTTTTTCTGGGTCGAGGTACCTATGGCGACGGGAATACCTATTGCCTCTACAGTTGCCCAACCAGACGTCATATCCGGCGTTCGCTAGGGTGATACCTAAGGAAGTGTTTCCTCTCACCAGCCAAGTGTCAGCCGTGTCACCCATGCCATGCATCAAAAGTACAGGGTACTTCCTGTCCTTGGTGATATCTGTTGGTAGATTAAATAGCTGGAGGATGTAGCCATCTTCAGTTATTACTTCATGAGATATAGCTGGGTGGCCGTATTCAGTTGATAGGTCCAAAACGTTTATTTTTCTCTCATCTATGAAAGTTTCTGGTAACTTCGCAGATTGTATCAAAATTATGTATTGAAAAAGGATAAATATATGAGCACATGAGTTCATTTTTCTTGGAAATGTGTTATCGTGACACCCAACATTAAGATTAACTCAGTCACGAGTTTTGTTAACTTTTATATGGGTATCAATTCGCTATGTTGGCCTTGCGTGGACTCTTCCGCTTTATACTTACTTGGTAATATTTGCGTGTAAATGTTTATAAATATTTTAATTCTGAAGCTTTTTAGATTAAATATATATTTTAATTAAAATGCATTTCCTGATAATATGTCACATTAAATGGCAATTTCCTGTTTAACAATAAGAAGATCCACCTCAGACATAGACACACTCAGATAGTACATTAATGTGGTAGTTTTGCATGTACTGATTCCCATGACCTGAAATCTGATTTTTTTTGGTGTTGACGTGCTCTTTTTCGGTAGTAGTTGTATAACTACTAGCGGTAGTTATACAACTACTACTACCGCCTACGATTTCTCAGTTGGTATCTTGAAAAACGCTCTGGATGCATGCAGAAGGCACTAACTTGCCTCACTAGACAAAATCTACCCGTATCGTTTGCAATATTCCACCCGGGATTTGAAAAAACTTTACAGAAGTTTGACGATATTATAATTTAATATGCGTGATTTAAATCCATTTTAAAATATTTTTATTTCAAATCCGGAAATAATCATTGTTTTATTCGTAAAGTACTTACAAATGATATAGTCACTTGTCTTATCATCCCTCTAGCACCATCTTATCTATAACTTTGCCTACTACCGCAATCTTTTTTATCATTTTACTCTTAATAATGTCAATGTCTCTCGCATTATTAATTGTAATTATTAACTGCCATCAATAACTACATATAATATATATTTATTTTATAACGTATGCTTTGCCTATAAACATACGAATGTCATAAAAACATTCTTAGTGGATCTCTATATAGCAAAAGGCTCTTGGTTTTTAAGGTTTTAGGTGCTACGGTTTCAGAAATATTCTAACAACTAGAGCGGATTATATGCATACGCATTTGCATATTTCAGCCACTTTTTGGGAATAATGCATTTTTCAGCCATTTTTTCGGTTTTAATTGCATATATTTCCACCTAAAAATCAAAGATAAAATGTATATTTTCGACGTATTTGCCTTGCGCTTCGGATTGTTTTGGTTGACGTCCTATTCTTTTTTTGGTCCTTTGGACCTTTTTTGGTCGCCACTCAAGAAATTTTTGCATTTTACTTTTATTTTATCAGTAATTGTACCTTTTTTGCTATTTTATCGGTAAAATTTATAGGCATTTGCATATTTTTTGCTTATTTCGCCAGTGTTGGTGCATATTTTTGGTATTTTTCGTGCATATCTTCATGCATATAATGACCATTTTATTTTGCATATAATCCGGTCTCTACTGATAAGTCACTATATCATGCTAAATCTATCTTCCTAGCTATGCATACTTGTGTGTGTATTAGTAATGTGACTCGAGTCATTTTTACACGAGTAACTCGAGTGATTTGGTCTGACTCGTCACTCGAGTGGGGAAAAATTCATCTCGAATAAAAGTGGACTCGAGTGAACTCGAGTGAATCGAGTGGGATTTGAACACGTGTGATGTTTTAAAATAACTCAAGTCACTCGCGTCAAAAATCCTACTCGAGTCACATCACTAGTGTGTAAACATAATATTTTTGTACGTATTGTGCACATATTTTACATGTACATAAGTTCATAGGTCAGTTTTATTTTTAGAGTGTGATATATTTATGTTAAAGCAAACGCCCGTGGACAGACCAAAAACGGCAAAACGCGGTCTTTGCCCTGCTGCCCTTCGACAGACAGATTTTAAGAATATGTTTTTGGATTTGTATTGCTTTGCTTTTACTTTATGGATTTTTTTTATCAATAACATAAATTAAACTTGTAATTCTCTTCCTCAAAATGATAATAGTATTTCGTATATCGTAAGATATGTATTTATGTTAATACATATTTGTACCTACTATAATATCAAATGTAAGCAGTTTACGACCACTCAAAAGTATAAGACTCTGGCAAATGCATTTATTTTATAACGCAGAAGTAATAATTAACAATTAGTTACCGATAGAATATTACGTTATAAGAAACCATTAAAATTCGTACAAGCGTATTGGAATTGTTTTAAGTTTTTATATGTATGTACATATATATTTCTTACTTAGGAAAATGCGCTTGTCTATTACAATTTGATTCTTTTATATTCCGCACACATATTTTGCTATCAAAATCTTAAAATAAAGTTATATTTTATTATAGAACTTTATAAGTTTACTTCGATGTGTAAAAATGTCTACGTATACTGCCAAGAACAGTGTCAAAAAGTAACTATTATTTTTCCAGGTCTCATCATCTACGCTACCTACGGAGCCTGGCACAGTTCAGAACGCCGTAAGACCCTCGACGCCGTCCAGCTAGCTGATCTCCACAACAACAGCCAAACTGCCCTCCTCCAATCCGGGCTCACCCAGCATGCGCTCGGCTGACAGAGGGAGAAGGAGCCACCGGCGGTAGGTGTGAGCGAGACGGATAGAGATGTGGTCAGTCCGTCTAGCACTGTAATCTCGTTTATTTCCAGTATTTGAAACCCTTAGAGTGATAGTTTGTTTTGATTTTTGAGGAATGGTCCAAAGCTAAAATTTTTGGTCACGTCCTTAAACATTTTACAAAGATAGGGTCTTGGGTAAAAGTGGTGTCTCTTTAAAAACTGGTACTTTACTTTTCATTATAGCAAAGGTAATAAAAGTTATTATAAAAGACAGCATTTACTAACTCCGGCTATTTGGTTATTAAAAGTATGAACCGAATTGATAGCCTCCTCCTTTTGAAGTCGATTAATAAAATGTTTTTTTTTTTTGTTTTTTTTTTTTTTTTTTTATTAAAGTCGGCACATAACTTGGTACATGTGTAACATCGCATTATAGGAGTGATATTTCAAACTCATTTACCTTGACTTCGATATTACCTAGAAGTTATTTCCTAGCAATATGTGGTTAAGCTATCTCAACAAATTGGTACTAATAACTGATGTCACAGAATATCATGACCCGGCGACTCTATACAAAAGTACTCAAGACCTTTAAGACCTTAATACTTTAATTGTGTTAAAAATTATAGTAATCTATGTTAATTATAGTATGTATGTATCTATACTATAAACATGAAAACAATAACATTTTTGTTCTTGACCATTTCTAAAAATCAGACTTTAGGATAGATATAGCTTATAAGTGTTGCTTTTTTTCGATATTATTTTAAAACAGTATGAAAATATTTATGTAGTTTTATAAAGAAATAATTGCTTTTGACTCTAATGGCATTTTACATATAATAGATTTGGATACTTCACTGCCAAGATTTGCCACCAGTGATCTATGGTAACTGATGTGTTTTCCAAATTTTGGTTCTTTTGACATCTTACGAAATCGGTTATAACTGAATCTCGCTAAAAACTATGTAAAATTATTGCATTCTTGAATAAGAGACCTAATTCAAAATTTCTAAAGTTGTTATAACTTTGACTTAAGACTAATTTTTCAGCATTTGTATTTTTTGAGTTAGGTCACTTTGGTTCTATAGATATAAGCATACAAATGTTAATGAAGAAGTAATCATGGTTTTATGATGGAATAACAAAAAATGATAGTTAAATGCTAGGTGAACTGTTAGTTTCCCAGTCTTTGTGTCACTAATTGTAATAAAAAAAAATTAATATATTACTTCAAGTTCAGATATCGATATTTACAGAACGCATTGATATAGGTATTATAAATATAGTGTTACCTAATTTTACCAAGGAACCAAATGATAAATAATAATGTCTACGGAGATATTGCTAATATAATTTAGTAAAAATTGTACCGCTTGCGTTTTAAGACTTATTACGTAATTATATAAAAACAGCGCCATTTATCATGAGACGCTTTGTACTCGTTTATATAAACTAAATTTTAGAATGCATTGCTTAGGATCACATTGATTTGACATTGAGAGTTAAATGTATTAAAATTCAATAAACTCGCAAATAATTCCTACTAGTTTAGATAACATTAGTGCGTGCTCATACAAAAGCTTAAAAAGTTTTCAAAAATTCCTAAATTTATACTCGACCCATTAGATATTTTTTTATTAATAAGATGTATAAGAATAATGAATCTCCAATCGTTCCTTATTTATTTACCAAAGTATTATTGCCGAATATTGTATAGCCAAAGTGAATGTGTTATTAATAAATAAAGTAAAGGATAATTGTTGAAAAGTAACGCTAACAAAATAACATATTAATACTGAAAACTCAATAAAGATATTTTGTGTATGTGTTGCACATTTCAACAATTAGCTTCTATGTGTCTAGTTCGAGTTTTTTTCACAAGTTTTGTATGGTGTTGAATCAGCGCCATCTCTTATCAATAAGGAGAAACATTATGAGTGAGTGTGCGTTTGATAGATCATTGTAAATGACCAATGATAATCGACCGATGTTTATTGTAGCGGCACGCTATGGTGACCGTTTTGACGTTTGCCCGCTTATGAAGTTTCGTATTAATTAATATTAAATTTGAAAGAGCAAATAGCTGATCTTTATTGTCAATAGTGACGTAAAGTTAGTCATACAATTTATCGAATGTGTAATTGTAGGACACAAAATTTATTTATTACATTGATTTCTAAACTAGAGATATATCAGGGTCCCGAGAACATATTTTTTTTAATTTTATAAGATTATAATTATTATTCATGTACTTATTTATCCCACAACTCAGTTTTTGTTCAAAACATTTAACAATGTTTTATTAAACTTTTTTATCAAAAAAAAAAAAATAAGATTTGGTTATTTGTTTTCGATAATAAATTTACATTTCCCATCACTTTTTTAATGTGTCAAAACGGCCATCGTATCTTGCCGCTAGAATAACAAAAGCGCGTTGTAATTGGTTGACCCAAATTAAATGAAATTATTTTATTTAGAAATCTGAAATGTACTCGATTAACGTAGTGATAAATTAGAAACTCGAATGGATTCGCACAGGGCACATTGATGTAAGGCTTTAAACTGTATGTATTATAATGTACTTAACTAATAATATATATTTTTAATGTAAACGTTTAAATATTTATTCTTTATATTATTTCTACTTCCGGCTTCATTCTCGGTACTAAAATGTATTATAACGTACTTAACTATTAATATATCTTTTTAATGTAAACGGTTAAATATTTATTCTTAATATTATTTTTACTTCCGGCTTCATTCTCGGTGGTAAAATTATTATCATTGTATCTACTCAGGAAATAAACAATCAATTTAATATTGAGGGTGTTCCAAATCTTAAACAAATATATTGGCAACGTAAATACCTGAAAAATTGCCCCAAAATTAATAAATACAAATGATCGACTTATTTATTAAAAAAATTATGAACTTCAAACATGTATATTTTTTTTATTATCTCATGAAAATTTTTTTTGCCTGATATTTTTTATAGATTCAACTGATAAAATGTTAAACATCACACATCATATTTTTATTACTTGATCTTGAATGAAGCTGCGAAGGAAATAAATGATATTTAAACCAGAATTTAAACCATATTCTAGTTCGTTTACTACTTCCTTCCTTTTAATTATCATGTGTTTATCACAATCTCTCCAGTGAGATTGGAAAGTGTCGATATATTGTGAACTCCATACAAAAGTTAGGTTAGGTTAGGTGGGGTATTTTTTATTATTATTTGAAGCGAGTTGGGTTAGGTTAGAACTTATTTAATAATTAGATTTAAACCTAACCTAACTCAATATAAGCAATTTAGATCGTAATTTATCGAAAAATAAATGCTAAATTACATTTTATTTACGTTTTACAATCTTTCGACGGTTTATAATCTCGTTATGAAATATTATAATGTAACGTTGTTTACAATTTTACGGTGACATTTATATTACAAATTGCAAGCTTTTTGAAGAAAGAATATAAACACGACTGCTTGACGAAAATCGTATCGTATCGTAATCGATCGTAATAATATGTACTTAAAAAGTATTCAATATTTTATTCTTAAGTAGGCTGTGACACAAGGAATTGCTTGATGTTTTTTATTATCATTAAGTATAGTATGTTTTATTGTAATTTTAATTTTGACTTCGCGTTTCATTGTTGTATTGGTAGGATTATTATTTAATAAAATTGTGTTTAAACTGAAAATGTTTTTATTTTTTTTCATGTGGCAATATTACTTTTTCTGTAGAATATAACGTCGGGTCGGTCAGGATTTCGTCCCTTAATATATATTAAATATTATTATGGATTTAAAGGGAAAAAGGAAATAAGGGATAGGCGAGAGAGATGATATATATTTTTTCTGAAGTTTAGATTAAAGTAGGAAATTGTTTTATATTATACTTTTTTATTTAGCCATAGTTTATTATAATCACAGTTTTGTTAACACTTAAATAATTTCCGTATTTAATTCTAATATAATTAACACGTCTTTCATCACATTTTCTTCACAATAAAAAACTTTTAATTTAATACAAAATAAATCTAAATAACACGAATGTATTAAAGAATGGATAAACTGGATGACACTTAGAAGTAAACTATTAAAAGTCGACTGTTTATTTTATATGGAATAAATAAGTTTCAGTATGATATTATTTTAAATGAAATAAATCATCCACACCAAACGGTCAACTACGATCGGTAAAACACTATATTATCATATAATAATGTATAATATTTAATACATTTTTATTTCATCGTCAACATTATTGTTGTCTATTGCAATAATCTGTGATACTTAATTCTAAAACAAAATATGTTAGAAATAAAATTGATCGTTTTAAAATCACGTCTCATTTTAACAATT
This sequence comes from Junonia oenone, assembly GCA_026122275.1. Lineage (NCBI taxonomy): Eukaryota > Metazoa > Arthropoda > Insecta > Lepidoptera > Nymphalidae > Junonia > Junonia oenone. The sequence continues at coordinate 10,467 of JAPEIZ010118305.1, forward strand.
TAATATCACAATAAAAATAATCATAACATGAAAAATTATAAAATAATTGAATATGCAATTTCGAAAAGGGCACATCTCCTATACATAATGTATGAGAGATATGCCCTTTTCGAAATTGCA
>JAPEIZ010122631.1:0-10530 GCA_026122275.1 Junonia oenone
AAATTCTGACACATGTATATCCACCAATCCGCAGTGGAGCAGCGTGGTGGATTAAGCTCCATACCTTCTCCCTAATATGAGAAGATTAACACGTTTGTTTTTTTTAAACGTTTTCCTGAATCCTAGTAAAACTGAAAATCGCCTGGCATTTTTCGCACAGATACCTCTTTTTCTTCCGTCTCTAAAAGCGTTACGTTTTAAAGTGGTTTTATTTAAAAGATCTAATGATTTTTTGTTGCCTTTCAGGATTATCCATTCAACGCTTACGTGGTTGATGATACTGTAAAGGTACAAGATGGATCGTTGAAAATCAAACCCGTGCTCACAGAATCTCGTTTCGGGGAAGGATTTGTGAACGGAGCGTGGGATTTGACTGACATGTAAATATTTACTCAGTAAACAATGCCTAAGTTATTTACATAAAAATATAAATAAGCAGAAAATATAAAAGTATTCAAAACCTTATTACTAATTAAGGCTGGTATTCTGCAACTTATTTTGGGTTGATTAATTATTTATTTTCAATAGTCTAGGTTTTTCATACCTACATACATCTACTATTTAAATATATTTTACTTTTCACCTTACTTTAATTAATCTTGAACTGGCTAAGCCATAGGTATACCGTATGGATTAAGATCAGAAACACTATAAATATCGCCCCGAAAGTAGTGTTTTCTCAGTACTATAATATTGCTCCCATATTTTTGTTTCAAAACAGATTCAGTACTAAAATTGCAACGATACATACTGCAAAGACTGACAAATAAGACCTCACAAATACGTCATACCAATATTTTTTTTTCAGTTGCACAGGAAAAGTGGGAACAAAGGAATGCTCTCAAGTAGCAACAGGAGCTCAAATTCTTCCACCTGTAATGACTGGAAAGATCACAACTCGAAATCACTTTAGCTTCAAGTTCGGCAGAATTGAAGTAAGAGCCAAGTTGCCAGCCGGCAGCTGGTTGATACCAGGTAAATAAAAGAAAAACTAATAAAAAAATCTATCCAACAACATACAGACATTTTGATGAAGAACATTAACCAAACAAATGACTTCAAAAATGTAACTTCTCACAGTAGGTTTCTTTTAATCAAATAAAGTAAATAATAAATGTTAGGGGAAGGGGGATTAAAATTCATCATCATAACGCTAAGACCAATCATTACGGAGCACTAATGATGAATGTTTCAAAATCAGAGTTTATTTCCTTAAGCGGCTGGACCTATTTGGCTAAAATCTGGTCTACGAGAAGCTGACAATATGGATTCACATATATGCAGGCTACTTTTTATTTCGAAAATACGCGGACAACACCTCAGGCCATAACTAGTGAAATATGTACCTACATATATCATTTTAACATGTCCAATGTCCATGTAAGACATTTCACGTTTAACATGAACATGTTATTATTTATGTATTATTTCGCTGTAGTAAAACTGGCCAGATTTTTCCTAAAGCTTTAGGCGAACAAATATATTGAAGGCCACGGTAAAAGTCAGCTAATTCCGAGGTATTCGAAAAAAGGACTTAATCTGTAAATTCATATATTATTTTATTTTAGAAACTTTTTATTTACTTTTTAACATTTTTATAATAAAAAAAAAACTTATTGATTAAGACAATTTTACGAATATCGCGGAATTGTGTGCCCTTACCTTATTTGTTTATTAAGGCTAAAAGTAGCTTTTGTTCAAGAATAGCGTATTTACCCAAAATAATAAAATATTATTTTTAAGGTGGTGATTAAACTAGAACATTAAGTGAGTTCTTTTCTTACAGAAATTAATTTGGAACCTCGTGACAACGAATATGGAAGCCAACGGTATGAATCTGGACTCATCCGAGTAGCTTTCATTAAAGGCAATCTAGAGTATGCAAAGAAATTGTATGGAGGCCCAGTTCTTTCTGATGCCGAGCCCTACAGATCTTTTCACATGAAGGAAAAACTCGGCCTCGACAACTGGAGCAAAAATTACCATACTTACACATTGATTTGGAAACCTGGTAATTTTTTGCTATTTTTCTTTTCCTGAAATTATTATTGTATGAATATATGTGGGAGTATGTCAAAGCGTCCATGGTGGTATTTAGATCAACATCATTTTTTAGGTTGAGCAACAAAACTTTGTTCATTAGAAAAAAAAAAAATCTCGTCCCTCGGGAATAGTTCCTTTTCCTGAATAAAATATCCTATCGCTTAATGTGGACCTCTAATGTAATCAGGTCAATAGTTAAATTCACGAAAGCGAAACAAAAATACAAACAAATTTTCTTCCACATTTATAATATGTTATACCTAATATTTTAGATGGTATCGAGCTCTTAGTGGATGGCGAACAATATGGCGTTGTTAGCCCTGGCGAAGGTTTCTACACCAGTGGTAGAGATAACGCGGTACCACACGCTGGACTTTGGCTCAAAGGAAGCATTATGGCACCACTTGATGAACTGGTAAATGTCTTATTATTTTAACAAAAATATTATTTTATCAAAAATAATTAACTACTACGAAAATACTAATATAATAAGAAAATGACTTTGTAATTGGTACCTTAGTAGCTGGTTGATGTATTGAAATAATTCCCTACTTTATAATGCAGATGGCATACACTCATGCAGTTAAAAAATATCTCACAACGCCATCTTACGGTACACGAGTGAAACATCTAGAAAGGATGAGCATCCAGTTACACCGTTCAAAATTAAACCATCCAACCGAATAAAAAAATCTATGTAAAAAATATGATTCGCCGCTTGGCAAATAGATCAACCCGTTAAAAAACCACCGCTCAGTTACTTACTCCTAAAATAGGACATTACAAATTGTAATTAACATAATTATGATTATGAATTAATATTTCGTTTTCAACAGTTCTACATATCTCTGGGTCTTCGTGTTGGAGGTATCCATGACTTCGCGGATGGCCCTGACAAGCCCTGGAAGAATCGCAGCAGTAAGGCCGTGTACAAATTCTGGGAGAAAAAGGACTCGTGGTACCCAACTTGGAACTCGGCTGAACTATCTGTGGACTCTGTGCGCGTCTATGCATTGTGATTTGTTAATTATAAACCTTTTCTATAACCTTTTTATTTTATTTATCTCCCTACTATACTTAAAGTAAAGGTACCTAATACAGAAATATTTAAAAAAAACGGCTTACTCAATAAATACGAAAGTTGCTTATTCTTAAAAGATTCATAATTTTTTTAACATATATATATAGGATAGCTTTTTTAATAGGATTATCAATAAACTATACCGTCAAAATGAGGAAAGTTGGCTTATCTCGGACATTTTCTTAGGCATGAGAGATACAAACTCCTCCATTTCATTATGATAGGAACATCAGAGAGTGGACTGTAATTGTGAGTGCTGTCCATCTTTTCCGCCTCGCAAAAGATAGAGAAAAGTATGCGGAGCTGACTGCCAAGCTTTACTTTATCGAAGAGGGACTTTAAGAAGAAGACTAACCTTTTTTGAATGAAATAAAATGAAAAGATGATAACACGGCCCCCAATTATTAAAAGGGAATTAATACACATATATATATATATACAAAATAATCGGAAAAATCTGTTTAAGAAATAAAAGTCAAGATTAGTACAAATAAACCTGTTACTAATGAATACAAAATATATTCATAACGCATGTAATGAAATATATAAAAAAAAATATTTCAAATACAACAACAAACGCGTAACACGTATAAACCGAGTTGAAGATTCAATCATTAAATATGATTAATGAAGCAGAATCAATTTTATATGACCCTGACAGCTGTTATCATTGCTTTGATAAAATGTACCTACGCGTTTCTCTCGCCTATACCCAGTATATTCACAGTTCCTTCACGAGAGTCATGACGGAGAAAATAATATTCCTGTCACTCATATGTTCAATATGTATCTTGAATACTGTTGCAATCAAAATACCCATTGAATTGACAGCCCTATCGCCTAAAGGATTACGAGTTCGGTTAACAGGTAGAATACAAACTTATCTTAAACTATGAATAAAGAGTTACCATAATGTAGTGAATTCACGATATATGATATGATATATCGAACAATAACAGCTAGAGAATTTTCAGAAAACCAAGAATTTTTCTTATATTGTTAAGATAGTAATTGAGAACGGATTGCAGTGCCGTAAATACAAAGGGTAGATCGGAAAGTTAGATAAATAGCCTTTGCTTTCCTTGAGGTCTGTTTATCAGGGTTTTCCACTATTTAAACGAACCCAAGTTTTATTCATAATAACAAAACAGTCCAAAAAGTTTTGCTAGTTAGCTTCAAACATCTCGAAACGGTCGCGAGAAATTGTCAGGCTCATTCGTTTTCGTGCAACTCAAATCCTGTCTACGGACGCACCTCGTGCATAACTTATAAAATCAGAATTCATAATTAATGACATTTTTTATCGACTCATATGAAAATCTCATAGTTTCTAATATTTCTATTATCGATAACCTGTGGTTTTCTATATGATTTCACACACTTTTGGATGTTTTCTACAGTCTTAGACGTTGTAAACCGGCCGGAGTAATGGTCAAGTTTAATGCTCTCTTGCCCATGTTTAAATTTTATTACCCATATATTTATAACGTTTCAACATATCGTCCAGTATCTTTTTTGGTGTATTTTTTTAAATGGAATGTACGAAATTATATCCTTATAGAAATAAAAATAAATGTATTACTATAAAACAGCGGACAGCGTCTAGTTTTTTATAATTGATCGCAGGCGCATTGATCCTTCATGACTACATGAATGTGTGATATTCCTTGTTCACGACCACAAAATGTTTTTCAGGTTAAAATTGAAATTTCTTTTTCAGACAATGGTTTTACAGCATTTATGTTTCTTGGTAATCTCACAAGTGGTACAGAAAGAAAATATAAATGGCACAGGGTAGTGCCAGAACCAGTACAAGGATTCTGGACGTTTGTGGACGAAAACGTAGAATTGAAGTTGGGGGACACTATAGATTATACCGCTGTTGTGTTAAAAAACAAAAAACGTCATGAAAAAATCGAAACATGGACTGTTAGAGGTAAGTTAGACTAAATAATAAACAAGTGTAAGTGTGCTTGGTTATATTACTGCGTGTATTTTGCACAAAATCTTCAAATTTAAGGGATGATTTCTTCAAATTGGAAAGTAGTTAATTTTGGCTTGCCCCGTAATAATGATTGTGCCAGGGGTCTTAAAACCATGTACACCATTCATGTATAATATATCAGTTATTGCATGCAAACTATTGGCTCATTGTAATGGAATTTGTATTTTGAGCTTTTCAATTATTATTTATTGCTAGATAAAAACAAACCGGTGAAGAATTTTGTCGTTATTTAGGATTTCTATTAAATCTAAATTTCTTTTCCAAATGACATTGTATTATTTTTTCTACAGAATTTGTATCTGAAGTAAAAGATAAAGATTGTGAGATACCCGACACAAGTACTCCTTGCTCCACCTCCATATGTAGAAATACTCTTATATTTAGCGAGGAATTCAATGATGAGAACAATTTCAGATGGCACAAAGAAAACATGTTTCCACAAGAGCCCGTATGTTTCAATTAGAATTTGGTACTATTGGTATGTAGTGCTCGATAAGGCAACGTCTGTCGGGTCTACTAGTTAAATATAAATTTTCATCAATTGTCCATGACATTTATCACCAACTTCATGTAAATATTTTTTTTCTATATGAATGGTTATTTTGTTTCTTTGATAGTCCATGTATCCAAGTTGGTACCGTATATAGAATACTTCATTACAATTGATTTGGTAATTACTAAGACATTTGAAAAAAAATGTACTTTCCCTACAAATCAGTCAAAGCGGACACTTGTAGTAATTTCCCCAAATCCTAATAGTCGTAGACTTAACTTTAATTGTTTTAAGGATTATCCATTCAATATTTACTCAAAAGATGGAGTACGTCTTGATAATGGAACACTGTCAATAAAACCTTTACTTTCTTCTGTAGAAAACATCGATAATTGGGACATCGGATTTTCGTAAGTAAATATTAAACAATTGCACACATTATGTACTCATTAAAAGGAATTGCTATTTCGCTACAACTCTTGAATTGTCTTGACCCGATTTAGCTGGTTTTTAACTTGAAATATTAGTAGAAGTTCAGAGAATCTTTGAACTGTTTAAAACACAAATAATACGTAAATGAAAATACTGAAATCGACAATGTAATTTTTCCAATACGAACATACTATGTCCTAGCTGGTCCCAAGGTTCGATCTCTTTGTCCCGTTTTGTTGGAATACAAAACAATTAACGCCGACGACACGAAGTTCACCATGTCTTCTCGTACTATACAAAATAATATTACATTTACAGATGTACAGGGGAAATAGGCACAAGGGAATGTAGTCAAATTCAATCAGAGACCAAAATCCTCCCACCAGTTTTAAGTGGAAAAGTCTCCACTCGCAAATTCTTCAGTTTCAAATACGGTCGAGTGGAGGTTCGCGCTAAGCTTCCTGTTGGTGATTGGTTGATACCAGGTAACCGTTAGTCAAAGACTATTAGGCTATCAATTTCTAATAACTAAGTATAATAATTAATATTTGTAACTTTTATCTGTTAAAATTAGCGTCCAGCTTCAAAAACGGTTCTTTTCCATGGATTAATAGGTCTTTAAATCTCTCTCTCTCTCTTTACACTGAAACAAAAATCTTTAAAATCTGCTTTGTAAAAAAAACCATTACTTCTTGCATATTGACAATATGAAAAAAAAAATCACCTGTCTAAAATTACCTAGTTAACAGTGTTAACAGTGTTAATTTGCAATTTACTATGAATGTGTATATTTTTTATTTGTTGTTTCGTTGGTTTGATTTTGTTTATTTAGCATAGCTTCCTTACCTACTTTTAGAAATTAATTTGGAACCTCTCCACAATGAGTATGGGAGACACCACTATGGATCAGGGCTCATGCGAATTGCGTATGTAAGGGGCAATCAAGAATATTCCCAGGAACTATACGGCGGACCTATCCTGTTTGACACCGAGCCTTTTAGATCCATATTTCTGAAAAAGTTGAATAAAACTTCTGGTCGTTGGAACGAAAACTTTCACATTTACACTTTAATCTGGAAGCCTGGTATGTCTTTTAAAATTATTATTATCGTGCATTGTATTTGCATTTTTATTTATTAATAAATAAAATTAATTAATGTCGGTAAGTAGATCAGTTTGCTCGTTGCGTCGCTCACCTAAATGTTGGCTATCGCAACAAAACTAAGAAAACTATACGGCTATGTTCTTCACCAAGATCCTTTCAAGTTCATTCCTACTAAATATCATCATAATTGGATCAGCGGTTTTGGTGCGAAAATAGACAGAGTTACATAAAAAAATATAATTTTAGTACTTACTACGTACGTACACCCAGGTTACTAAGCAGTCAAGTAATCGTTGGTATGAGCTCTATAGCCATTTTAATTCTGATGGTAATTAAACTAATGTTATTCAAAGGAGTTCTGAAAACTTTATAAAGTTAAAATTTCTGAATACATGCATCCTAGTCCCCAGTAAAAATGATGATCGATTGTGGAGTTTTGACCATGGTAACTTTTTATTTTTAAAACTTACTCGCTCCTGTAGATGGCATTGAACTCAAAGTGGATGGAGTACTCTATGGCGATATAAAACCAATCAAGTTTTCAGACGTCAATTACACTGTACATGATATACCGCATTCACAAGTGTGGCATCAAGGAACTTCTATGGCACCTTTAGATCAAATGGTAAGAATAAACGTTATAGCGCGGTTCATGGCTACTAGCTGATATTGTCCTAAAATCGGGGACCACTTAAAATATTATTTGGTCATGGCAATTGAAGTCATTAAAGAAGTATCTTGCAAACAGTCGTAGAACATAAAGGAACGTATTTTACCAATAAATGATAATTAACTTCTTTGGTTAACTTTTCCTTTTAAAATATTTTGGTACAGTATAGCCTAATTGTGACCCAACAATAGTGAAATTTCTATTTTTTCTATTTCTATAATTTGAATTCTACGTGGAAGTCCTATACTCTTTCAGAAAAACGGATTTTCGATGAATGGCAGACGGGGTAGTCTTCCATTTACCGAAAATCCGTTCCATCACTTCTCCTATTGTCTATAAAGTTTCAATTTTCATTGAAATGTTACTCTTCTCTCACTCCCCTTCTTTTAAGCCTCCAAAGTATTAGTGATCATGTAGGTTTCCACATTCATCAGATGAAGCGTGTTTTTCAAAGTAACGATAACAGTTTGCTATTTTTCATGAAAAAAGAAATATAAGTAATAAAGATTGATCTAATTTATAATTCATCAGTTCTACATATCACTTGGGGTACGAGTCGGCGGGATCAATGATTTCCCTGACAGTCCAAGCAAGCCCTGGAAGAACAGCAACTGTAAAGCCATGTACAAATTTTGGCAAAATAAAGATAAATGGTACCCAACTTGGGTATCACCTCATTTGGAAGTTGACTACGTGCGCGTATATGCCTTGTAAAATTATGTGAATAAAGTTTCTATGTTTTATTTTTGTGTTTTTCTTCACTTTACGCACTTTACAGAAAGTAATTGTTATTTATTATTGTCGTGAAACCGTTAAAAGCTACAACTAGCCATAAGCTAATTCTACCCAGATTGTAATAAAAATGCATACCCAATGTCAAACAAAGAATATAAGAATAACGTTAAGAATCTTTGTAGAGAAATATTAACTTCCTTGATATGATACATAATCTTTATAAGTTAATGATGGCAAAGACTAGTTAGACCATGTTTTTAGGTTATTATTTTATAAATTGAATTTCATTTGGCCAAAAAACATCGTCTTCGGTATTAAAATATTTAGATTATTATTATAAGAAACAAAAAACGTCTCTCAGAAATATTTTAGACTTATCTATCAAGTGAATGCTATAATATTTTTGCGTGTAACCTATGAAGGTCAATGAACTAAAGTTATTGTAAAGATGACTTCGTCCAGAGTAAGACGTGCCACCGTTGTGTTTTTGTTTTTTTGTATGTATTTGGAAAGAGTATATAGTCAAAACTATGAAGTGCCCGATGTTACGATCCAAGCTTTGATACCGAGGGGAGTCAGAGTTTCTTTACCCGGTAAGTAAAACCAAGGAGTTTCACGAATTAAATTAATAATTTCATTTGTATTACAAAAACTGACAAAAAAGATTCAGAACCATCTTACTTCAGGGCAAAGATTTATCAAAAGCGCTGTGAAAATGCAGATTGATTGACAAAACATATCTAAGAAATTATTCTGTATCTATAAATTTAATACTATAAGCTACTTAATTCATAATTAATACGCTCACAATCATTATAACATTTATATTATGATTACATTTGGGACTTAAAAATGGAACAAAATAATTAAATAACATCAATAATATTTTAGATGACCCAAAATTTAGTTATTTAGTATTTCATGGAAATATAAACAAAGCAATAAATCCCGGTAGAGTTGGTACGATTGCTGCTCAAATAACCAAACCCACAAATGGCAAATGGGTGTACGAAGATCCCAATATAAAATTGAATGTTGGTGATACTATTTATTACTACATCTACCTAATTCGCGATGGAGCAAGCCATTACAAATTTAAGTCCTACACTATAAAGAGTGAGTATATAAAATGACATTGGTAATTTAAATTATTTGAAAGTATGGATAAGAAAATACCCTTTAACGTTATTAAATTAATTTCTTAAGCTTTTATAAACAATATCAATATAAACACAACATAATTATTTGCAGCTTTGTCAAATCCGTCTAGTTCTGCAAGTGATTCTCTAGGAGATTGCTCCTCAACGGTAACTTTGGTAAGGAATGGTCGAGCATGCTTCGGTCAGACTCTGTTCGAAGATAACTTCGACAGCTTGCGGGAAGACTTGTGGCAGATTGAGCAATATATACCCGATGAACCAGTAAGTCGTACATAACTAAAAATCTAAAATTGAATTCAGTCTTTAAAACTAAATCTTTTTCTAGGATTACCCTTTCGTTTCCTATCAACGTCCACCGAACACACAAACTGTTTCAGTTAAGGGGGGATATTTATACATTCAGCCGATCCTACAGCAAGATTTGCCCGGATTTTCTAATTCATCTATTTACACTGGAACTTTAGATCTGTTTAGTGGGTACGTCCTCTCGTTTACTATAAGCGATAGAAGTTCAAAGAATTCTTCTATTTTCAAAGAATTCTCATATTCTTCTATTTTCTATTCCCGATTCGTTTGGTCCTCCTGAACTTCTGGAAATCTTTGAATTCAGCTTCCACTTTTTTAATTTAATAATATTATAAGTATTATCATTATTCTTTCATTAATAATTTTTTCCCATAATTTCTGGATTCTTCTAGATGTACAGCAACATCAACAAAATGCGTCATCAATGCTTGGGGTGCCAGTATTTTGCCTCCAATAGCTAGTGGTCGACTCACTTCAAAATCGTTTTCTTTCACGTACGG
>JAPEIZ010126934.1:0-10490 GCA_026122275.1 Junonia oenone
AGGTTACCTATGGAACGTCACTAGTCATGACGACTTGACATGTGTCAGAAACGCATTCTCAAAGCGGCCGGATAATAGTCTTTTTTTTATCCGTTTGTAGTAATTTAAGTAATTTTTATCTCTTTTTTTTGTTGATTGCGTCTAGTTGTGTTTACATCTCTTATACAATGAAGTGCTGTGTACAATTGTAATTGGAAAGCAGATTTATTGTTAAGTACTATCTCATGTATCTAAATGTTTTAATCTGTTATCTGTTACTGTACTAAACAAAATAAATAAATAAATACAGTGACAAAATTAGGTTTACATATTCAGAGCCTGTTCATAGCTGTTTAACTTTAAACTGCCGTCAATTTACAGGTTAGATAACGCAAAAAAGATTTCTTAAATCGGCAAGGTCCCGGGATAAATTCGGAGCACAAAATAAACTAACTACAAGATTTTTTTAACAAGACCAACATATCTGCCCAACATTCTACAACGAGTCCTCTGCCCAAAGGTTGCCTGGAAGAAATCGCTGTTTTAGCGATAAGGCCGCCTGTTGCACCTGATGCAACCTTGTACTTTGTATTTATTTAAATAAAATAAATATCTACTTTCTATAAAATCTTGAAAAAAAATACATACATCAATAATTATTTTATGATGTAACTTTACTAAATATATCTGCAATAAACGTTTGCGAATTTAGAATTTTACACCCTTATATATTTCAGTATAATATGGACAGCAGCAGGCGCGGTCCGAAGGGGAGGTCAAAGGGGACATGCCCCCCCCCCCCCAAACCATACATGTCAGAGGAAATATTTTTGGGGGCAAAATAAAAATGCAGATAAAACGTGTCAAAATCTACAATTTTCAATACAAACGGAAATATAAAGTTTAGTTTTAATTTGTGACCCCCCCCCCAAATTTAAACCTGCGACCGCGTCTGGACAGTAGCATAGTTATAAGCCTTTAAAAATTAAAATACCTTTAAACGATCCAGATATTATGACGAATAGAACGACACACAGATTGACTCCAGTGCAGAAATTGTTGAATTTCGTGGACTCCTTCACACCAAATGCGAGAGCCACTGAAACAAAAATATAATAACTAAGAAACATTTATGTAAAAACGTTTTGAACTTTTGATATTGTACCAATTTTCACATTTATGATGTGGTGAGAGGAAGTATATAAAGACAACCAAAATTAAAATTTTATAAATTTAATTTCTTCAAGTTTTTTTACTAAAACATTTAATAAGAATATAATGTGTCTCAGTAAATACTAAAGGTGTAAAAAATCTCTATGCATTTGATAATTAATCAAGTGGACACTTAGATATTATTAAACATTTTGATATCAATAGTAAACTTTCAAAAAAGGCAAAAAAAAAACCTTAAAATATTATCTATTACTATTGCATCATCTTCATTATATTATATAAAAAATGCGAAAGATTACTTGACAAAACATTACAGACTTTCTGATGTAATCAAGTAAAAACAATAGAAAATTATTCCACAAATAAGTTATTTGCTTAGCATATATACATATATGCTTACTTGATAAATATGAAATTTAGTTCATATTTATTTTTATAATCTAGGTTAAAAATAATGCTGAAGCAGATTGAGGTCACATTAATTACTTTTAATAGGAAATAGTCTATTTTTTTAATAATAATTCTAGTGTTGTTTTCTAAGCCTTGATCAGCAAAATATAGAAAAACAAACAGATGAAAAAATAATATTTTGGTAACATATTACCTAACTGCGTCAAAAGAAGCGTCATGTTTTTTTATCTGTATTTCTTTGGCACACTCTGTAGCATATTTTTGTTTTTTTTTTCTAAAATTAATCTTATTTTAAGTTTTACTCAATGCTAAAAAGTTAACAAAGAAAAAATATATATATTTTTTTTTTATTTTAAACTATAACTGATTCACGAAAAGAGAAGGGAAAAAGGGACAAACCCTAACTCTAAAAAAAATCAAAAAAACAACAAGTGAAAAAATATTGCTTACCAGAAAAAGCCATAATAACAGTAAAGGCGAAGAGATCAGGATATTTCGCGAGATGCGGCGAATGCATCGGCATCCATTCGTGTAACTGTGTGGAGATGGCCTTATCTAGCAACGAGTCCAAATATTCGCTTAACGCCTTCACCACTGATGCTGCACCTGTGGAAATATATGAACATTTTTAAGTGTAATATAATTGTTTTATTTAATTTAATTTATTATACTTTTGCAAACTACAAAAATAAATTAAAATATCTATTTTACTATGTATGTACGTCGACAATTTTATGGCTAAATTAACACAAAAATGTCAATATTGAGTTGTAAAATCTTATCATATGCTTAACATACTTTTGCTGATAATAAAAAAATAAAAATATGAATATGTAAAATTTAAATCTATTTTTTTATTTCTCTTCCTGCCTTCTTTTCTCTTTCTATTTATATCTCACTTTTTCTCTCCCACCTAATAAATTTCTAACTTTAACTTTCCGTCAAATTTCGTCACAAAATTTAATTCTACAAAACATTTTCTCTAACAGACAAGCAATTTATATATAATATAAATGAGCAATTCTTACCAATGATATATTCGAGTATGAGATTCCAGCCAATAATGAAGGCGATGAACTCGCCGACACACACGTAGCTGTAGACGTACGCCGAGCCCGCTTTGGGCACGCGGGCTCCGAACTCCGCATAGCACAGGCCTGGAAGAATATAGGTATTTTTTACTAACTTCTAAAACAGAGGAGGGGAAGACTAAGGCTCTATTTTTTGTACCTATGTTCACCTATCTTGGCTATACTGTAAAATAGCTAGAAAGACAAAGTTTAATCAAAATCGGTTTAGTAACACATTTATGTATATTCAGTAAAAATTAACTACAACTTTTGCAATATTTTTAAGTAATAATATGTAATATATTATTACATACTTTACTATATATATATTATAAGATACTTAACTAAATTAATTCTGTATAAAGAAAACATTCATTCTATGTATTTGCACAAGACTAGTCTTTCTATTAGCTATTTAACCCGACTATGGCAAAGCACATAAGGAGTGTTACGTGTTTGACCTGTATGTATCATGTATCATATTATATAAAATTGCTAATCTTTTATTACCTATCTCTGTAATTTTCAATAATATAGGCGGTATTATAGAAAACATTATAGATCAATTTTATTCCATAGTGTATTGATTGTGAATGTAAGTTTATGTGATACACACCCTAAAATAGTTTTATATATTTAAAATAAATTATCAAAAAGAACTTACCAGCAAAAACACTAGCAACAGCTGCCAACAAAAACGACAGTATCACAGCTGGCCCTGCATAGTTCTTAGCCACATCCCCAGCCAATACATAAACTCCGACACCGAGTGTACTGCCCACACCAAGAGCTGTTAGATCTAGAGCTGAGAGCACTCTAGCAAGTCTAGCGACACCTTCCTCGGCCGCTTTGCGTCGTGATAATACGCTGTAGGCGAGACGGGCTGCGTGGACTGCCCCGGCTTTTATGCCTCCTGGAATTGTGAAACAATATATTGGTCTCTTAAAATTATATTACATGGTTAAAACGTTTTGGACCTGATCATCATAGCTAGATTATATAATCCTGTGTAACTTGTGTTAAGGATAAACAGGCAAACAACTAGATATATTTATAAAATATGTATATTTAGATGATAGAAGAAGGAAGGAAAATTTGGTGTTTTGAAAGTCACTTAAAACCTAGTAAGTTCAAGCTTATATACCACACTCAGAAAAAACCAGGTTTGATATAAAAGAAGTTAAGTAGCTAGTATAGCTATTTTTCGTAGTTATTGAGATGAGAAATTTCCTGGCAGTGTATAAAAAAATTATGCGAGAAACTAAAATAACAGTCGACACACAAACACAAGAATAACTTTACACATGAGAAATTTAACTAATAAATATCTAAAAATAATTTTAATTAAATACATTTAAACAGTATTACCTAATAACTTCAAAAATACTGAGCACATGGCTACTATCACTACACATTCACCATACACTAACTACATGTATCGACCGACACAGAGAAACTAAATTGCTTCGATTATTCATCAATTTACAACAAGATACGTTCAGTGATAAATGAGGTTACTCGAGTCAATTGCTTGTCCAAATTGTCATTGCTTATTGAAATGCTGTATCAGCAACTTCAAATTGTAATGTTGGCTATAAAATTTATGTTTATTTAGTAATAGTGGTCGTATTGTTACATAATTGAATATTGAATCGGACATTGGACTTTAATATAGAATCTAAATATTTGCATCTCTATAGATTTAATGGTTTTTGTATCGGTCCACAAACATGAAACGAATTAGGATTTTATTTACGTTGATGTGTATCGCACATAGTATTATAGATGGACATTTTTGTATTGTGTTATGTTTTAATTATTATATTCTTTGATTTTAAGTAAAAAATTAATAATAGCTTTAACTAATTAATAACTAAATTTTAGTTTATTAAAAGGAAAGAACCACAAAAGACGTCAAGAAATGACCGTTTTTTACAATAATGCCTGGATTATTAATAAATAAGTTCATGAATATTTTTAATTTTTATTTATTTAATAATTACAGAAAAAATATATTATAGAAAGAAATGCAATTCTTCAATATAAAATATACAATTCCCATTATGCAAGGTATTGTAGTGTGAAATTTAAAATTTGTGTAAAATTGAAAACATGCATAACATGAACTTATTAAGTAGGGTATGATTTTACATAAAACATGTAAAAAGTTAGCAAGAGTAGACACCGCAAGTATTAGAATAATCTAGAAATTCTAAGAAATTAGCATTTTATCCTTGCTCAAGGATTAGGGGTGAGCCCAATTCCCCACCCCTTTCCCATCCATTCCACCCAAAAGGCCGGCAATGCATTTTGTGGCACCTCTGGTGTTGCAAATGTCCATGGGCGGCAGCATTCACTTTCCATCAGGTGATCTGTCAGCTCGTTTGCCACCGTATCCCATAAAAAAACAATAATAAAAATAAAAATGAGTATACAATTTTTTTATTTACTATTCTCATCCACCAATATACAAAATATGTGGATTTTCACATATTTTTTCAACCTTGAAAAATATTTTGTAGGACATTTTATGTATTAATAACGTAATTGTGTATTAATTAATAATAACAAAATAAGTTAATTATTATATAATATAATAGAAAATTCAGATAATATGATAGAATTACAGTAAAAATGATTTTAAAAAGTGGATTAATAAAGTATTACTAAAATATTAACATTAAAAATTAGCATTATTTTTAAAGTCTTAGATCTCGGTATTTTATATAGCAATTATTTAAATATATTTTTCCATTTTGTTACTTCAGTACCAGTTTTGAGTGATGAGACCAGGTCAGACATTTAAGGTGCCATTTATTTAAAAAGACATTAGCTAGAGAAACATTTTTATCTACAAATTTTAGGTCTGGTTCACAATTATCATGTAAAATTCAAGGTTAATGATCTATCAAGTAATAGCCTAATAACTGCTTTATTTGACAGGTGGCCTGGCCTATAATAGTATATTAATTACTTGTTATAGTTATTTGAAAATCTATCTATTTGTGAAAAAGACCCTGAGTCATATTAAGATGACATAATTTCATTTTCTATTCATCAGTAAGATAGGAATACATAATAATACAACTATGGTACAATAGCAAACTGATTCTTTGTACTTTTAGAATAGAAGTTACATACTTCAAAACTACAAAGAGCTATAAAATATGTCTTAGAAGTATACTTTTGAGTGTCTTCAGAGATTACAGGAATTAAGAGTTAAATCACTATTATTTTGAAGGTGTAATTTGCGTGTTGCAATTTTTAAAAACTAAATATTAGATATTATACACAATTTCTTTAAAAGGGGTAAATCCTATATGAATATTTCAATGAAATACCGGCGAAATTATAAAGCACAATGTAACTACAAAAGTATACATAATTTATTTATTACTTTCAGATAACCTTACCTTCATCGTATGCTTCTTTAACAGTCGGTCCTGGAGCCCTATGTCGTCCCATGTCACCATTTGAATAACCATTACCATCAGGAAAAGTCATGTTTCCAGCACTTTATAACCTATAAAACTATTATAATTTAAACACTTCAAATCTATTTAAAACTCCCGGGTGTCACATTTACTGCCCTTTTTAGGGTTGGTTAGTGATAGCTTAGTTTATGAAATAGGATCTATCGTTTCAGAGATCAACATCTTGCAGTATTGCAATATTGCAGGACACGACTTTGACACTAGCGAAGTAATTGGAAACTTGACAGTGACAGGACGTATGCAATTTTTAGTGATTTCATCCCCTCTTATATCGATATCGATTCTTTTTGTAGTATGTTTACCTACTTTTACTATCTACTTTCTATGAAATATGTTTTTGTGATGTTCTACAGAATCATTGTTATTCATTGAACGAAACTAACTCGGATTTTATAAAGGAGAAAGTTTTCAATGCACTTTTTTTTTGTTGGTACGTTAGATATTAGTCAGACCTCTTGTAAATTATTTCTTTTGATAAAATTCGTTTTCAATTTTTTTATTTTCCAAACGTTTTTTTAAGCTAAACAACAGCATTCACCTAAAATCGTAGGTAAAGATATGTCTACATTACATTGAAGTTTTAGCTTCACGTATTAATATATAGACTATAATATATTAATACGTGAAGCGAAAACTTCGTATACATTTTTACGAAAATTCGGCGAACGGAGGCGAATAAAATGGCGAAGTTGAACCTTATATAGAGAAGGATTCATAAAGTTAACATTTATTAAACGTTATTTGCAGTAAATGTGTTAAATCATTAAAAATATAAATTACACACTACTAAATGGAGACATTTGTAATAAAACTATCAGTCACAATATTGTCAGATGTCAAGGTGTGTCAAAAGAAAACGAATGGCCTAACTCAAAAAGTTTCACAGTCGATTATATCGACCACAAACAGGTCTCTAGTATAATTTAAATAGTTAACTTTGTGACAGATTAATTTCATTTAACATTATTAGTAAATTACTATATTTCACTACTCGTCAATATAATGCATGCAATTCATTATTGAACTTACTTAATCCGTATGTACCTACTCAACTTATTTTTCGTATATTTCTCTATAATATGAAAATGATTCGCTAAATGTGTACACAAACTCGAGAACGCCTGAATCGAAATCGCTATTTCTTTTTTCTTTAACATTCCTTGAAGTACAAGGGTTCTGAAGAGAAAAATTTGAAATCCGACAGATAAACCGGTACTGGACAGGGCAACGTCTATTAGTTTAGAATAAAACTATGCATTTTTATTCTAATAGGTTCATATAATGTTGCAAATTCATTTTTTATATTTTTGAACTACTAAAAAATATGCCACCCAAAATGGGGCACTGGACATTTTAAGAGCAGTAAAATAAATATTTTACTCGTTTTCTTTTCTGTCAAGTACGAATACAAAATCTTTGCCAGTAATCATTAAAAAATATGGCGTTTGGTCGCGTAAAATATAGTTTTCGTTGTTGGATGTTGGATATCTAAATAAATCATGTCGATCACGAGAGCAAAATAATATATATACATTATTTTAAAATTAGTTACTGATTTAAAAATGGGCCGTTAAGCATATATAGGTTAATAAAATTAATAAGTTAAAGTTATTAAATTTTTGAACTCAGGTCGATGGTTATAATTCACATCACTATAAATCTTGACGTAAAAGTCAATACTCTTGCGTCATCTCCATCTGTAAAGGCTACAGAGGATAGGTACAAAAATATTGAAACTACACCTAATATCTATTTAAAAAAAAAATATTTTAAATTTTAATACATTTGATAGTTCCTATTAAATAGATACATTTATCTATATGATATAAAAAGTATAATAGGTACCTACATTCCTACACAACATAAAGAAAATAACTGAAGAAAGTCTTCATTTTATTTATCTATAGGTACCTAGTTTTCATTTATTTTAGGCAAAAACTAATCTAAATTAGGTGGATATTATTGCTTTAAGCCTCTAACAATATGTTTTGAAAAATAGTAGTCACCCACTTCCATTTTGTTTGACCTACTTTTTGGTCTTAAAAAAACCTTGAGCTACTTTTAAGATTTCGTAACTAATTTTGACATCTACGCACTATTTAATAGATACACAATAACTTACACAGGTGTCGTTTTGTACAATTGAATTTATAATTGTATTTATTTTTTCCATCGATATTATTTATAGCCTTAGTCTATCTATTTGACCTAATTTTTTTATGAGTAGATACTTATGTTTGATAATATTACATTGACATTGCCGTTAGTATATCTAATCTATAGGTATCTAGGTATATGGAATTATGTGGGAATTACGCAATTTACAAATATACATTCTTATCGTATTAATATTATCGTACTTATTTAATCATGAGCCGAGATGGCCTAGTGGTGCGA
Organism: Junonia oenone; assembly: GCA_026122275.1. Taxonomy (NCBI): domain Eukaryota; kingdom Metazoa; phylum Arthropoda; class Insecta; order Lepidoptera; family Nymphalidae; genus Junonia; species Junonia oenone. The sequence continues at coordinate 8,525 of JAPEIZ010126934.1, forward strand.
ACACGTGGATCTAAATCGAAGGTCGCGGGTTCAAACCCTAGGCTAAAGGATCTAGCCGGATAAGCAAGGGAAAAGTGCACCAGCCTCTTTTGACGAGTTGTTGCCTTCTATATATTTCTTTCCATCGAAAGTAGCCTTACACCAAACCTCACAACCCTAATCATTGTAGTAACTAGTAAGGGATTAAGGGGGGTGACAACCCTAAACGTAAATATTTATTTCTCAGTAACTATTGAAGATAACGTAATTAAATTTAATTTGTACATAAATATTGATAAACCAAATTGAATATATATTTTTAGATTTTTTGCAATATTAAAAACGGAAAAAAATAGAAGTAAAATTTTTGGGGGTGTTTTTTTTCCACCCCTAGAGTGACAGATTTATAAATAAATTTATTTTATACCTTATTTAGTGAGCTACTAAGCGTTAACATTAAAAAGTTTAAAAACGATACAAAACAGCTTTAAAAAAATAAAAATGAATTACGGATATGCGCGCCATACATAGGTTAGTTATTTTTTAACAAAAACTATATAAACATTTTATTTTATTTATTTATTTATTTATAGATATGTATTTACAAACAAGGATAATAAAAATAATTAATCTAAATAACTCTACTGAGTATGAATTATGTTGTTGTTGTCTAATACGAGTAGGTACACTTCGTTATGTTATATCTTATATGCATGGGCGTAGCCAGGATTTGCTTTAGGGGTGGGCAAATTGGCAAATTTGGCTTCAAAATCGGTTTTGGTAAAAGACAATTTATTGAAAATCAACTGCTCAACTGTTTTTTGGAAGGGCCAGCAGAACGTGTATAAAAATTTCGAAATATGTAGATGAAAAGTTTTAAGGGAATTTAAAATTTTCATAACTGAAACTGGCATCCAGGGGGGGGGGGGGCAAGCGGCCATCCCTGCCCCCCCGTGCCTCCGCCCATGCTGATATGTAACTATTAGAATTTGCTTCAATAAAATTATTGACTCAATGTTTATATTGCTATACATTTGTTACAGGCGTTTTCAAAATAATTATAAGTAATCCATAATAATAATTTAATAATATAAATGTTGCCTGTCTATTTCTTAGGGTGCAATAAACCAGATGAGTGAATGTTTATTCTAGCCCTATTTAATTAAATGTTTTAGTTTAAACCGGCATAATTGAGGTAGTATTCTTTCGATGTTCTGTCAGAAACAAAAACATTAAGAATGCTCGCTTGATGTTCTAAGTTAGTTTAGTCTAAATGCACCTATTTTCATTTAGTACACCCGCTAAACCAAATTTAATGAATTTCGGTAAAAGGAAATGGTCGAAACAAAATATCAACAATTCAAAAAATATGATATACTTAGATCATCAAAAGAACTTTGAGAAAGAAGCGGGTAGGAGGAGTCAGTTGGCAAGCTTCTTCGAGTCCTTACGTCGACAATTCCGCCTGCCTGAAGACGAAGGTCTTCGAGCAATGTGTCCTACCTGTAATGACATACGCTGCCGAGACGTGGACAGTGGAGTTGGTCCACAGATTTAAAGTCGCTCAGCGTGCTATGAAGCGAGCTATGCTCGGAGTCTCTCTCAAGGATAAAATGAGATTATCCGTGAGAGATCCGTAAACAGTTTTACACAAAGTTTATGACGTAGAAGTATTTACATTATTAATATATTATAAATATTTTTTATCATTATGTTATAATTCGCGTAACCTTGTTTTTATTTAATTGTTATAATATTATAATAATTAATTTATATCAAGTATATTCAGACCTTTTAATTATATCGCTTATTTTAAAAGCAGTTTCTGTAACACTGTGTAAAAAAATCAAAGTAAATTAATAAAATTGTCAATTTGTACAATCAATTTTTCAATACTTATTCTAATAAACAATAAAGTAATATCTTCTAGGGAAAAGTAGCATACGACCACGGCTATTTGACGGGATTTTCTTGTTTCATACTTTTC
>JAPEIZ010129095.1:0-17394 GCA_026122275.1 Junonia oenone
AAATGGCTAGTTGTTAAGAATTACAAATTACGGATACTAATCCAGTAAAGATTATAAAGGCGAAAGTAAGTTTTTTTCTTTTGTTAGGGTTCCGTAGAACCCACTAAACTGCTGTTCTAAAAATATGAAAAAAAAAATATAATTAATTGAATAGGAAAACTGTCATGGCTATGTGGGCTTTTATGGTTATCGATCAAAGTAAAAATCTAATTTCGCCCAAATTACATTGAAAATTGTTAAGATAAACATGCTATTTGTTAAAATATAGGTAAATTTTAAACATTAAATTAATGAATTTCCGTATATTATGAGGGAAACTACGGAACCCTTCATGCGCGTGGCTCGACACGCACTTGGCTAATTATTTTGCTTTCATGCTGTAGCTACTAAACCGATTGCTATAACGTTTTTCAAATGTAATTGCGGGCGCAGACGCTAAGAAAAACTAGTTATAATTAAAGTTATATAAAAAAATTGTAAGTTTTAGTGTGAGTTAAAAAACGATATGACAATTATTATTAATAAATATAATACTGGAATTCAATATATTTTATAGATATCAATATTATAATTTATTTGTACACCTATTATTGACAAATACTTTATTTCTGGAACAGCATACAAAAGAAATCCCTGGGGGTGTTATAAAACCAAAGAAAAAAAAAATTCAAAAATGTTACGCAAAGTATGATTTCATTTTGAATTTGAAATATCATTATATTTAATGAAACGCGGAGAACTGTCAAGAGCAGCGGTAAAATCTGCTTTCATTGAAAACTGCTGCATATTTAATAACCACAAAACCATTAATGTTTCACATTATTTATTTCATATCATATTTTGTTAAAATGCTTATTTTTTTATCGCAAAAAATGTATTTTATTTTTCAATTTTATGCATTTGATATCTTTATAGGCGCAGCAAAATTTTATATCTCTTTTTAATTTTTTACGTACGAGTATGAAATTTTGTTAAATTAAAGTTTACTCGTATGTGGAAAATAATTGAAAAAGCTAACTTATATTTTCATATAATTTGCATTGAATTCTTTAAATAGGTACAAAATTTAATATCAATGTTTATAGTATTATGGATACTAAAATTGAATTTCAAACAGCAAGTAAAATTTTTGCAAAAATCAAATGTGCCCGTTAGCGACCTAATTTATGTAGATACGTTTTTTGTATTTTTTTATTTTGCAAATGTTAAAAATATCATGCGCAGTTGTTACATTTTTCATATAATTAATTCTCGGTAAAAATAATTTAATCCAGAAATATAAATCGAAAGAGGATTTATCGAATATCTGTAGATTTCCGGAAAACACTTGAAAAGAATAATGAGCATTCAATTCTGTTTTCCTAGTATTAATTACTGTAATTTTAACAAAAACATTACACGTGGCACGTGGGGTTTTCGTTATTATAATGGTCTGCGTACAATAGACATGCCATAGCATTTTTTTTGCATCTAAGTATATAAGTATCATTCAGGGCTGTGTCATTTATTTGTCACAAAATAAAACAGCTAAAAAATAGTCAGCTTGTAAAATTAAACCGAAAACGTTTATATTCTGTGAGATGTGTGTTATTAAATTCAATCTTGTTGCTTGTAAATAACTGTTATTTGAATATTTCGTCTGCAAAACAAGGCAATATGAGTTTTTTAATATATATTTTTTTAATTATTTTAAAACATGAGTTATTCGTATTCTATAATATTTTAAAGAAGGAATATCAAATGTACGATTTCAGATTTTAGACGAAATAAGTACTTGGTATAAATTGATTTTGAAATTAAAAATATTTTTCATATATTAAAATACCCGATACGAAGAACATTTTTATTAAAGTTGTACCCCGTAGCTCACAGGGCTTTCATAAAATGCATTCCATTCGTAAGGTAATCGTAGTAGGTATTTTATTTATAGTTTGTTTTCAAGATTTTGAAAGCAAAAATAATAAAGAAATGTGTTATATACAAAACAAAAAAATATATATTAACTCTGATTTTCTTGTTCTTGTTATTTTACTCCGAATCTGATAGATTAATGATTTTAACACAATGCAATTCAACAACCCACTGATGTATATGTAGTTTTAGAAGTACAATTATATTGTACTCGTTCTTTCTCTACTGGGATCTTCCCAGTCGTGCCTACAACTTTTTAGCAATGATGAATTGATGATGAAATTTTTAGGGTCGGTAGTACAAACAACAAACCATGATAAGCCTGAAAGGATCAATCAAGCAGCAGCAGAGATTATTCAAGAGTTTGAGACGCGCATGTTTTCTTTAAAAAAATTAGGTTTTGGAAAAAAAATTGGTATTTGTAAGATTCAAAGGATTATATTCTATACTATGAGTATCTGGAAACTTATTATTTGAAGAATTGGAACGAAGGAAAGTTGGAACAATTTCCGGTTACAAATCTTCGTATCTGTCATAAACATGCCAGTGCCTTCACGAAAGCTTAAAGCTTAATTATTCTATTCATATATTTTAGCAGATTTTATAATATTATGATTTATGATGCGTATTACAAAGTGAGAGAAGATTTTTTGTTATCTTTGTTAATACTTCATTATTTCTCAAACGTATTTTACTTCTATATTATATATTTCAACTAAACTGTCTCACGAAAGTTCACTTCCAATTTTTTTTCCAGTGTCATTTTATCAAACTTATCACAAATCAATTTTCATAAGAAAAATATTTCAAAATTTACTGCCACCGTTTATTTTCTTATCTTTAATTTTGGGCTGAAAACAATTAAGCTGAAACTGCCTTTAGGTATTTTAATAACGATCGTTTTACAACTGAATCTTATATTTGCTTTACGACGGCCGTTACATTAAACGTTTTGTGAAGCAATCTTATTTAATAACATATTATAATATGCTATTAAATATTTAGCCTGTTATCTTTGTTTATTCGATTTGATTATTGCCATGATTTTTTATCAGAAAAATGTTATTTATTATAAAAAAAGGTAAAGTAAAATTGTATTATTTTGTACTTGTTGTCTGTCTCCATTCACTATTTTAATCATTTTTGTTATTCCGATTTTATACCAACCAATGTGTAATCTAAATGTCACCGTTAGATTGTAAAGACCGTTAGATTACAATCTATCTAGCGAAATTGTAAACTATCGATAGATTGTAAAACGTAACAAAATATGATTTAAGTTAGCATTTATATTTCGATAAATTACGATCTAAATCGCTTATATTGAGTTAGGTTAGGTTTAAATTTAATTACTACTAACCTAACCCAACTCGCTTCAAATAATAAAAAATACCCCACCTAAGCTAACCTAACTTTTGTATGGAGTTCACAATCTATCGATAGTTTACAATCTCGCTAGATAGATTGTAATCTAACGATCTTTACAATCTAACGGTGACATAAATATTAGTTGGTATAAAATATGTGTAAAAATGTATGTATATTTGTATAATATAGAATTATAGACAATAGCATAAGCTTTCTATAGAATGCAATTAAGGTGAGAAGACACATAGGACGTCATATTCTAAATTGTAATGTAAATACAGTGAATATTAATCTATTATAATTATATGACTATAAAAACAACTACTTAGCAATAATATTATTCCTAGATAGCAATAGAACTATAATTATGTACATATATTTTCTAGGTTTCTTAGAATGTGATTATGAGTATTATAGTGTTGTTAAAGGTTATAAAGTATGTGATGAGGCTATCATGTACTAATAACACTGCGTTTACTAGGATAGCTCTAAAGTTCTGCAAAGCGGCTTTATAAGCTAGAAATTATAATGAAATTACATATATCTTGATTTTACATTCAAATAACTGTACAACATAGGACTACTAGTAACTTAATCTGTTTAACAAACCGAAACAGCAAATAAACCACAGTCGTAAATAGTAATTTTCTCCGTTCATTTACGATAAGTGTAAAACGTTTCCCTTAAGCACGTACATATTCTAAGTAGACTTTACTTATGGCGCGATCTTCGTGAAACTTTCTAGTACCTACTCTTATCATATCAACATGTGTCGCCAATATATACGCGACCTTGTCATCCCTATAATTTGAAGTGACGTGCGAATGAGACAAACGATAGCAACATGTGACCTTGATAGTATGGAAGGAACCGGGCCACCGTGACATGTGTGAGTTGGATTGTACTAGGACTGCAGAAACGCATAGAGCTCAGCTGAGCACCCAAGAAATGGCAAACCAGTCTTATCTCAAGTCATTACGGTTGCACTTCGTTTGGCGTCTGAGAAAAAAATGCTGTTGGTACCAAGGAAAATTCTGCAGTCTATTTTAGCTCTTAAGTCTTTTGTGTTACGGGTGTTTTTAATTGTCAATGCAATGCAATGAATGTGGATTCAATTTTCACCTGTAGCTCGTATGAGATACGTAAACATATTTCCCACTTCACTAGTTGTAAGAAGTCATAAAAATTGTTGGAGTGTAAGTCGGTCCCCGGACTTGAGATTCCTAGCCATTCCATTACCTGTGAAACAATATTATTTACTGTTTCGAAGAAATTGCTATAGTTAAATTAAACAATATTTTTTTTAATAAAGGGTGAATTAAATTGTTTATGTTTAACCCTCTTTTTATGACTTAGTTATAATATAATTATATTGGAATTTTGAACTTTTTTTTTTGTAACTTTTACAATCTTAAAAGTACATTAAAATATTTTATTGAGTGTAAAAATTGTAAATATAAGAATACATACTAAAATTGCATAAAAATACCGAATTTTTAAATAAGCCGAATATAGTTTAGTTTATAACGCTACATTTTTAAACAAGGAAAACATGAAATAGTAACATGCTAAAAATCTACAAAATCAGTTTTCCTATCAAAAAACGATCGTACTCATGTAGTAAGACTTCTTGACTCTACGAGATCAAGATAACGTAAACAATAATTCAATCGTAAGTGCCGAGTAAGATAATCGCATTACGCTTAAGGGATAGGTACCTACGCTTAGGATAGCTAGAATTGACTTGGTTGCATGTTCCATGTTATTTCTGGACTGTTTTTCAACTACTGGAATCAGATTTAGTTTCACGTCCTTCACATTTATGGTGCCCTGGTACATGTTCTTTTATACTTATACTTTCTTCTTCCTCTTCTTTTCTGCTACTCTTATCTACTAATTTATCTATTAATTAATATTTTGTTACACGTAAAATATGTACTAACTGTAATTAATATAACCTTTCATTTAACGGGGCGGACGATTGGTGACCTTAAGATACAAGTCTCCTAGTTTAGGCACCAGTCTTCAATTCTGTATTTTCTAATCCTAATTTTAGTTGCTTATATTTAAACTGATTCTTGTCACTAAAAAAGTCTTTTGTAATGTACTTGACTCGAGACTTGTGGCCGTTACATTCCTTCTACAATACATATAGAAAAATATCCAATGATGAGAAAGTAAAATCGGGTAAATGTTTGTATGAAAAATATACTCTCATACAATACTCAAACGAAGTCACGGGCAGCTATTCGCATAAACAAAGTGGTTTATTAAATAGAAATACTATAATAACTATGTAGTCAAGAAAAAAATTCACATCCACTTTAGAAAAGTTTTTTTGATGACATACCTAAGGAGAACATTGACTGATTTCGTTAATATTAGGATATATGTATATCAGCTAACAGAGATAGAGTCTATAGTCTATACACAAATGAAACTGCTAAGAACAGTTCTTTAATTCATAAACAAAGAAATAAATAAAAAGTAATACTTAAATAATACGGTTTGGTGTACTAAAGCAGAAGATTGCAGCTTCTATGCTTATACTTATTAAGTAAGGCATTTTTACTATATAAAACATTTTTTTTTAATTATTTTTAGCACCTCATTGATCGCAACCGCAGAAAATACATGATAGTAGTCACCATTATTTCTTAACTTTCATTAGAAATATTATTATTAGTTCCTTGAAATTATTACAGAAGTTAGGTGAATCTTACTACAATTAGTAAATAGATGTACCTACAAACGCAACCGGGAGCATCGCTCTACTTTTCTCATTTATTCCGATTTTAAAACTAAACTAATTAACGAATTTGATAGAAATTTTAAAGCGATATTTTAATCGGTTCATAAAAGACAAAGTTTAAAAAAACCATCAAAACTTATTAACGTTGATAGCCTTCTTTGTCGACGTCGAGTGAAAATATAGAGGTTCCAAGATATGTCTATCTTTTTGTAATGTCTAACACAACAAACAAAGTGTTGTTTTGAAACTTTTCTAATTTTGTACAACGAACCCACGTGTTGTCCGCTTTTTTACTACATAGTTTTTATTAACATCCTTTCCATAATATTACATAGTTGACCTTGTCGAAGCGTTTTACTAAGCCAGTAGCTGTGGATAACATTTTTACGACAATGAAGCGCCTACCTCACCTAGGGTTGCCACCTCCAGATCCAAAAATACAAACTTGGGTTCGAAGAATTGAGCTAAAGAATAGGACTAAGTAATGTAAAGTAAGTGGGTTTCTTTTTCTGATTTTACTGTTGAAAATCCTGCATCAAACCTACCCCTATGTACAGGACGTGCTTAGAAAAATCAGGACGGTTGACAACCCTAACTGCAACAATATTGTTCGAGTATTATTCCGAAGCCAATATCACGGCTGTAAAGCTTTGACGTTACCGCGGCAAGAGATTTTATCTTCAATGTAATACTGTTGAGGAATTTATACCTATAGACTTCTAAGGTTTAAAGTTCGCTTATTGTTAGTACTTAGTAGTGAAGGAATTATTGTTCCTTTTGTTTACGGTTTAAATAAAACTTTTATAAACTTAAAATTTTTATAAAATAACTGAAAAAATTATAAATTTTTTAACTATAATTTTAAGTAAACAATGCAGAATTATTGTTCAACTCATCCCTATTCTTTGAAAGTTTGTATACAGGATGTTTGGAGGGTCGATGTCAAACTTGGAACTTGGATGACAAATCGATCTTTTCAAAATTTTACAAAAAAAAAAAAAAAAACTTTGTAACTAAAAACCATGTAACTTTGCATAAGGCAAGTTAAGATTATTTTGTTCCTCTTAGACCACTCTATCGTCCGCATCAAGTTTGACATGAACCCTCGAAAGACTAAATATAGGGTAACATCTGCAAATACTGAACCGATTTAAAAATTTCTTAGAGCGTTTAATATCCGATTACATTGGGAAGATAAAGGTTATAAGGTTGCCTATTAACAGTTTTTGTTTGATATTTTATACTACATTAGAAGATACAAAGATTCCAAAAACTAGTTTAGCCCTAAAGTTTGAACAGCAACTTCAAAGTTTGACCGCTTTAAACTAAAGTAATTTCCTTAACAAGAGTAGCGATTTAAACGTTTGTGAAGACAACCGGGACTGACAACTTTACGTATCCACCGAGGCATAGAAAAGAGGCCTTTGAACGAATAGTTTGTTGAGGAAAATAAAAGTTACTTTTACTGTTTTTCTCGCAATTGCAAAAATAAGGCTTTTTAGTATTCAACTATGAAAATGGTGCTTGTTTTGACGCAATTCGATGCAATACTCTGCCATCAATATACGCTTAATTTGTTTTGAATTACATTATTAAAAAATCATAATTATGCTCATAAGCAATTTGTGTACCATTTATTATATTCATATTAATGATTCAGCTCTTAATGAACTTGCGATCGGTGGAAATTTTATTGGTTTTGTATTTTTATATAAATGATTTTAATTAGTCGAAATACGTATTGTTTGCGTCTCCTGATAAATAAATAAACAAACGAATAGATAATTTACAAATATAACACGAAATTTTTGAACAGATACATACAAAAACAAATTAATTAACGAAAATTATTAAAATATAAAACACAAATATCAAATATTAATTTGCGAAGGTTTAACTAAAACTGGGATCTCATTAGCTTGTAATGAACAATGGGCTTAAAAGTTATTTATATATTATACATCTGACACAGTATTCGCTGGAAATATAGGTAATAATTATTTGATTAATATAGAATAATCTTCACGGTTCAATGAATGATGACTGTTTTTATTATCGCACTAGCTTATGTTCATGGCTCCGCCCGCGTGGATATTGTTTATCGCTGTAAAGGCTGTTCCTTCGAGAATCGCTCATATTCCTAGAATTAAAATATCCTATTATCTAGGCTTCTAACTTTACATCTGCAAATTCGTGACAATCAGTTCAGTAATAACGACTTAAAACCGGAACAAATAAACAAACTAAATTTCGTATAGTTATATATGTATATGTCACCGTTAGATTGTAAAAACCGTTAGATTACAATCTATCTAGCGAGATTGTAAACTATCGATACATTGTGAACTCCATACAAAAGTTAGGTTGGGTTAGGTTGGGTATTTTTTATTATTTGAAGCGAGTTGGGTTAGGTTAGGTTAGAACTTATTTAATAATTAAATTTAAACCTAACTTAAGTCAATATAAGCAATTTAGATCGTAATTTATCGAATAATAAATGCTAAATTAAATTATATTTTGTTACGTTTTACAATCTATCGTTAGTTTACAATCTTGCTAGATAGATTGTAATCTAACGGTTTTTACAATTTTAAGGTGACATATATAAAGTAAGTAAGGATTACGAGTTGTTTATGTTGTCTTAATACTTCATAATATTTACTGCGGAATACTAATAAATATATTTATTACATGCTTACGATTTCCTTTAGAGTAATTATAACGGTTAATTAATTGATTTAATACACAGATACTTATACGATAAAATTCCGGATTGCAGATTAGAAAAAAATAATTATTGGGATAGAAAACTGCATTTGAAATGTTAAAGATTACCTATAACATATTACCGTCTTGTTATTTCACTAAAGAACACTAGTATTTAATCGCAAAAACTAAACCCATACGTATAAATCTGTAATAGTAATTCCGTTATATTACTTCCTTTTTTGTGCACATAGCTTGAGACAGTTGGATACATTGAGGCAGTTTCTATTTAAAACGTGACTTTTCACCTTTTAGCACCTATGCTGCCTTAGTACTCCATTGAGCGGAATATCGCACGTCAGAAATTTCAACCTGTTTCCCTTTTCCACATACAATAGTTACAGTCGACTGAAGAGAGAGGCAACATATACGGTATTTACATGTGATCGTCCCTAACGTTTCGAACACGTCAATGACTTAGACGCGAACCTGTTTGCCCTCTCTTTCCGATTGTCTATTAACGCACATGTGCGAGTGAAACAGAAACAGGGATCATAGAAAAAGTCTATCGTTGTGAATGTGTGGACTGGACTCTGGACGCGTGTGCTACATACGGATCGCTAGAATATACTTGCTGGTAACTTCTTGTATCCTAGTACTTTCTAAGAACATCTAATGCTTGGCGGAATTCTAATACGAATAGGAGTGGTTCTAGAGGAAGTTCTAACATGCATTATCATAACTGCTTTGACCGAGTAACTTTATTTGATTTTAATTTTTATAAAAAATATAATTATCATTGAATACGAACTAAATATATTTATTCAAATTGTTGAACAAAATGTTTGAAATAAAGATGCATATATTAACAACATACCCAATGAATACTATCAAATTTTAACTTGTACACAATTTATTCATAAATGCGCAAAAAATGGCACAAAAAAGGCAATAGAGAATAAAGGAATATCCAACATAAACACACTATAAATAATTAATAAATACTTAATAAAATAAACTTACCCAAGGCAATACATCCTGTTAGTATCCCAATAGCGACAAACATCGTATTAACATTCATTGGACAGTCGTGTTGAAGATATATCGTAGCCTGCGCCGCTTCATTTGTTCTGCGTCAGATAAACACATCACAAGCACATTTAACTGTAATCGTCAATCACGCAACCAAAATTATGTACATTTATTTACGCACTACACTAAACGCGGAATAAATTTTCATTCCTAGAATTAATTGACTGAATAATTTATTGCGTCCCATAACACTGCACTTTCCGCACAATCTGTAACAAAAAATATAAATTAGAAAACATTTTACAATCTTACAATGCTACAAGATCTTTCATTCTAATTTCTAACCAATCGTTTTTAGTTAGACACGGAGAAAATATATTTGCTAAGCTTAAAATAAAAGATGCAAACGAGTTTTTAAGAAATTACACATAGAAAAAAAATATTAATGTGCTAATAACAATAGCCAATAAATACCAAGTAAGAATGTTGCAATAATATATATTTATATAGAGATAGGTAACATTGTATTGAGTTGCGGTAAACCTCGGACTTTCACAAGTTCGTTAGAAGTGATTTCTATTGAAGCATCTGACACGTTAAAAACTATTACATATCCTACTGGTATTGATGTTGCTTGATTTATACGACATTAATAAGCTCGTTCATGTGTTAGAATATAAAAAAAATATAAAATGTGAATAATGCTTATATTGAAGGACGTTTGAAGTAAAAATATTTTATAATAGTGTATTTGATTGATTTTTCAAAATAATAAATACTGAATATTCTTTTAGGAATTTCACAAATGTTAAAATATGTAGTTAGGTATATAACTCTATCATGTAGGTATATTCATAATACGCCATAATATATGTGATAATTTTATAAATTTCAAACATACTTGACGTGTTTCGAATTGGTAAAGCTTATTTATTTGACTTATTCTGTTAAGCCAAACAGCTACACCCGACCAGTTTTCAAACAAAAAAAAAATACGATTAGCCATTAAGTCTAGACTAATAATTCTTTATATTAAAAATATTTAAAATAATTGTCCTTTTAACTTAGAAATATCTTTTTAATGAAGATTAATTTTAATGATAGACATTTTTTTTCATTAATTAGAATACCTATTTTTTTGACAAAAAAAAATGAGAATTTATCTACAATGTCTACCGATACTTTTAATGGGATTGATATTAATTAATTAAATAATGTAGACTACACTTTTACGCTACAAAGTAATCGCTTGATTGAAGGGGGCGATACCGGGACAATATTAAATACATCGAGATCCCCTAACGAGAGATTCCGAGGAAAATAAACCCGAAAAAGAGTAATTCAATTCTTCTGGTTCTGTCAGTCGTCCCCTCTTGGAATGTAAAATATCTTTTGAATATACCACAAGTTAGCCAAGAAAAATTCTAAGGCGGCCACCCACGCGTAACAAGTGAGCAACGTTACAATGTAAATAACCCTTATTAACGACATAACTCTTATAACAAATATCGACAAGCTTCAACGATATATCAAATTGTACACCATTTTATTATCTATTATCCCATTAAAGACATGAAAATGCCACGATCGATCAATGTCATAATTATAATCTTGTCAATGTCTATAATCGCCCGTCAGGGAAATATTAAAGCCTCTGTCTAGACTATGTTAACGACAAACGAGTCTTTTTTTAGGTGAATTTAACTATTCCGCACCCTTAAAAGCAAAACGACTTAACTCCAAAAATGCGAATACTAGAAAATGTGTTTTAAAACATGAGACTTTAAATCAATTTTAAAGTTATTGGAATTTCGAGTTAGATCACTTTTATTGAGGCTGCGATTTGTTGACCATTACAGAATCTAGTATTTTTTATCAAACTTTAACATTAAATCAAAAATTAGCGACACAGCGGGATTCGAACCCGCACCTTCTGCCTTGCCGAGGCAGGTGCTCTAGTCGTTCAGCTATCCGCTTCGCTTCGCTTTTTTCTTGATCATCAAATCAAGAATTTCGACACAGCGTGCGAAGTGGCCCAAGCTCAGGCAAGGCATAAGGTGCGGGTTCGAATCGAAAATCGAAAGTTTAATATCATTTCCCCACGTGTGGAATAACACGAAATTATTTTTTGTGTTTCTTTTTTGCAATATGATGGATGGCGGTGATCGGTTTTGTGTTGAAGAAAACGTGTCGATTTATTATTGACTCTATGACGTCACAAGGTCACAAAATACGATCCGGCCGAACGGAGATCGAATATTTTTCAAAGTTTTATGTTCCGCTGTTGAATTTTAGATGCAATCAGCTTTTGCCTGCGGCTTTCATTTGTTTGTTTTTGTCGCTAAATCTCCGGCTCCCATCATCGAGATAAAATATGGCAGTTTAAATCAACGTTGAAAAGTAAATAAATATCAAATGCAAACATGTTAAAAATATGAAACGTTATGAATTTCCGGAGTAAGTTCTGATATAATATATTATTATAATATAATATATTATTATTATATCACAACTAACTTCTGATTCTGATGGCAAATGTATTGTAGGACGCCCTCCGGTCCGCTGGACTGACGACATACGCAACGTTGCCGGCACGGGCTGGATGAGGGTTGCAGAGGACCGGGATGTTTGGCGCGAACTTGGGGAGGCCTATGTCCAGCAGTGGACTACGATTGGCTGACGACGATATTATTATGAGATTTATCTTTTCTTTTGATGTTTCAAAATTGGACACCACTAACGGATGGTCACCTGGGAGCCTAAAACATGCTTTATTGATACCTGTCTGATTCCAGGGAGGCCAGTTAACTGCCTGCTTTAGTTTTATATTATGACATGTCTAATATTGCCCGACTTCACTCAATTTGTCTGTGGCTGACTTTAGATTAGACAGTGTTACGTTCAAAAGTTTAATAAATATAAGCTGTGGTGATATATTTTTTTTGTCATGTTTTCGCAACACAACGTCATTTTATGTTTGAATGAAAAGCATTGCGACGTAATCACAGAGTAGATATAGTATATCTATTCTGTGACGTAATCATTGCTATTATTATCACTAGATACCGGAAGCTTAATATGACTACCTGTTTTAATAAATCATAGCGTGAAATCTGCTAAAGATTGATCAGATAAGAATTTTTCAGAAAAAAAAGAATAATTCATGACGTTTATTTTAATAATAATTTTATGTGTAAACGTCAAGTGATTTTTATGCTCAATGTTTTGTTACATTTTTCACATAAAATAATTTTATATTATACTTAGGCACGTATGAAAGATGTGTAAAATGATGTTTCGAAGTCGGATAAAAAAAAGAGCTTTTACGATTAATTCTTTTATTATGTCAATCCAGCATCAGTCTACTAGATTTTAAATACGTTATAGGTTATAAGTACTTACTATTATTAATTTACGGGTGAAGTATTATATTATCTAACAGTCACCTATAATGCTATAAATTACACATCATATATCTATGTATATGTACAATAAACTCATAAAGTATCAAATGAATACATAGGTATTTTATCTGAGATTATAACAAGCGTATAACTTTATTTATTGACAATGAAATAAGAAATACGGAAAATAGTCAAGTACTACTTCACGTTAAGTAGACGTATAAGCCGGGTCATAAGCGGATTCTACTGTATGACAAAATTATTGAATTCGTAGCATTATTTATTTATTGTATTTTGCTACTGTTGATAAGAAAAAATTATTATCTGTTACTTAATTATTTAATTGAATCAGGCGTTACTTTGCGGAATTCCATGATAACAAATCAAATATTTATTTTGCTATAATGTTGAGAAGAACTCAACTGACCGTTGTAAAGGCAACATCTCCTGAGGATGCTCCGGTGTCGGAGCGAAACGTACGTAGAGTGTCTGTGTGTACATCATACCAGACAGATTTATACTGTTTTCGCGGATTATAGCAGAATAAATATTTGATTTGTTACTTAATTAACAGGTTAAATTATTAACTGTGATATACAGCCTCATAACGATATCTCTGAAATATAGTATTAGGTATACCTAGAGCAATAAAAGTCAGTATTATTCCTTTTGCTATACAAAGAACAGATTTTACTAAATTTGACTGCTAAAGAAATAACACGTTTGTATGTAAAATACGTTTGTATCTACTGTTTAATACCATTTGAATTCTGAATCAGGCGATACTGGGAAAAACCAATATGGACTAGCAGATGTCAATGTAATTCTCGTATTGATTTCCAATATTTTGTATTGTCCATTTCTCTATGGTTAACAGGATACTATTAAATACTGATCCACTTAAATTCATAGAATATTGTTAATTTAAAATTCGGTACATTTCAATTTACATATATATTATGCACATTTATAAAAGTGAAAATATTGAAGTCATTACACATACTGATACTATATACAAGTAAAACTATTTCTGCAATTAGTTAGGATCTTAGCATATTACTTCATACTAATTAAACCATTCATTAAAGTTATATTTAATGAATGTATGAAATTTTATAATCTCCTTAGAGGTGTTTATAGAGAGTCAATAAATAATAATCGAATGTTTTATCACAAAACTTGCTCCGAAGAAAAAAGTAATAATATGAAACCATAAAAAAAGTAGTAATATTTTCCGCTCCATGACAAAAATTAATTTATTTTTTTTTCTTGTTTCCGCGATCTATTGAAATAACTACAAGAATACAACTTTTGGGAATTTTAGGAGAAAGATCGAACCACCCGAAAATCCATGTTTTACGAGTGTCTATCCTTAGAATTTTGTGACTGTTAACTCGTGTGGAATGGATATTTTAGATTTTGTAAATTTTATCAACGAATTGGATGTCGAATGCATATGTAAAATATTCGTGATAATAGTATAAACCCTGTGAGAATTAATCCTTTTGTACAATATGACGACGTGCAATAAAAAAATTACAAATTCAGTAAAGCTTTTACTAATAAAATATTGGATATTAAAATATTTTATTTGTAAAAGTAATTTGTATGTTATTGCTTACAGATTTATTAATTCAATTTCCTTATTTCAATTAAATTTTTAATTAATGGCTTTTCTTTATTTTTATTTTATTTTTTTATTATAATTATGGCGTGCATCCGCGTTTTCTTTATTTTGTAAAAAGAAAACACTTGACTGACAGATTATGACAGTGACAGACAATGAAGTAACAAAATGACATGCCGTTCCATTTCTTTATTTTCTAGATGATTTTGCGCCAGAACAGTAAAATTGATGACTAAACTACACGAATTACAAACATAACTTAAATTGATTATATTAATGAAGTTTTACAAACATTATTCAAATTAATCCGTCATCAAAACTTTTACTAACTTTAATGCTCTCTGCATAGAACGGCACGAATTGTCAACTGGTATGCTGTGTTACCAACACCAAAACAAATTCAGTGTTATCTACGTTGTCTAAGAAGTAAGAAGGCACGCCAACACCAACACTTGGTTTTGAGGTAACGAAAATTAAACATCTGCTAAAAGCGGTTTCAGCGCTTTACACGGTGTTTAACTAAACACGTGTTAGATCCTGGTTTAAATATTTTTTGTAGTAAGGCTGTTAATGATTTACCTTTTCTGCGCAGAAGACTAAAATTAAACTATCCGAGCTTGTATCTTACAATATTAGCTTGCCAGCGTATCCAATTTGGTCCAAATCAGCCCAGTCATTTTGGGCAGACAGACAGAGAACATTTTTAAAAATAATGTAGGATACATGAACACCATGTAACCATCATAATTATGTTTATGCGTTTCCAAAATGAATTGATATTACAAAACAGAAACTTTATTTTCTGTATAAATAAATTATTTGTATAGATTTAAAGTTTGATGTTCTGTGGTCAAACGAACTGCTCAAGCTGTTGCGTTGGACCACTTGACCAGCAGCCCATTACTACTAGCGTGTCGTACCCGCTTTCTCTGAAGACAAACGTACTAAATAGATAATATTCAACTTTCGATCCGGCGGAATTTTACGTACGTTTTACGTTTTAGCGAGAAAACGAATTTCTATTATAAAGATTATTCGACGCAAAATGTACACGTTTTAAGGTATTGAGTAAATTCGTAAAGTGTGTTTCAATCTTTTAGATGTAACGTAAAATAATTAATTAATTGTTAAAATTAAAATAAAACGAATAAAAATAATTAAGATAAGGTATTTTAGACGCAACAAAATCTATAAATTGTTCGCATCCACTCAGAGTAAAAATTCAGGCTGTCACAAAACGTCTAATCGTTTGACACTGAATATATTCAATTTAGTTGAAGCGTGGGTTGCAAAAAAATGTCATTTTTTAGAATTGGCGTGACAGATGACGTAAAAAAAAAATAAAACATATTTGTATAATTTTAAGGTTGCTTTAATATACTACATCTTATTTTTTAATGTAAGGAATGAATTTAAATAAAATATAACTTTCAAAGTAAAAGAAATTCTTAAAGTTTTTACAACTTGTTCAAAATGCATGAAATTTTTCTCTCAATTGCTTTTTTATTATCTGGCAATCTTATTACAACTGAATGTTGTTCATGAAAGTATAAACACAGGGCAAAACAAGAACCTTTTTATATAAGGTCCTATTTGTTATTCAAATTCTACGTAGGTTACTTTTAAGGTTTCCTTCCAAAAATGATTTTTCTTATTTATTATACGAGTATGTACTCGTATATGATAGTGAAAGATCGCAGTCAATCGTTTATGCAAAAGGATAATAATAAAATTTATACATTTTTTTTTCAAGACACATACATACCTAGAATCATGAAACCTACCACAAAATATTTATTAGGTTTTGTTGAAAATTATAAATTAAATAGTATTGAGACTTTCCTTAAAACATTTAATAAGACTTTTTATGAGAATACCATACCTGTACAAGATTAGAAATTGATAAAGGATAGAACTACAGAAAATAATAATGGATACTAAAACCCTTTATACTGCGTTCAAGGTTTAATTATAATGTGCGTCACTAATATTACTCCCTACATAGATTAATGGTCACCTCATTTTAAAATATCGATTGAAGTTGACGTCATTTTAAATTGATAATCGATAAAACATTCGATTATAGTAATTTACCTACCTTAAATTAACTATTGGTATTTTCAGTTCTAACAATGACCAATGGTATAACGGTTATACCGAAACACGATGAAGCGATCGAATCAAATGCGTTTACAGCGGTGTATGCTTAGAGCGGCTTCGATTTTATTAATATATAGATTTTTGACGCAGGGTAAATCTTCATAGATATCCAACTCCTCGAGGGAGATTATCGGTTTATGTGAGATTGCACTCACTAGAAACCCCTGCGTCGGCCGCCATCAGTACGGAAACGGAGAAGCTGCGGGATCGCTTTCGCATGCGTATGTCGTGTGTTGCTCCGCTCGTAGCCGGCGGAGCACGTCTAAGCCTGCGGCCAGACTGAATGCGCGGTGACTAAGGCTAAGGCGAGCGCGACGGCAAAAAGTCTTATACCTAATAAAAAAATATGATTTTTTCAAATTCTAAAACTAGGTGCGCTGTGTCGCTCGAAACTGTTATGCTAGGAGCTCGCTTTAGTCACTTCAGTATGGACG
>JAPEIZ010130177.1:0-10470 GCA_026122275.1 Junonia oenone
GAAACGATTGCACTACTACAAGCACGCGGGGCATGTGTGAGTGAACACTAGCTGCCTGTCAAATACGCGTCGATACAGGAAAAAACCAGTTGACGATCGCGCGCTAGTGACCAAGCTAAGGGTTAGCGCGAATAATATACCACACTATTCAAAGAAAAAATAAATTATTAAAAAATAAAAATTAATAAATGAAAACTAATATTTATATCTTTTATAATACTGTCATACTGAATAATAAAACTATTTATTAAATGTTTTGTTTTATTTGTTTTCACCTAATATGACAACCCTACTAAAATAGGTAACAATTTTTGACGTTCTTAAGAAGCTTTGTCTCTGTATACTATATCTACTCTGTGTTTATGTGCTACTTATGAAGATGTTTTTATTATTATTATTTGCTATTGAAGTCGATTCTAAACCAGCAATTGTCATTATAATAAATTGCCATTAATCAACCTCAATCCTAGCTATTGCAGTGATTTTAATGGATGTAGCATTAAGTAAGCTAAGACATGTGGAAATTGATTTATTTGAATGTATATATTATACGTCCATTACTTCGAGATTAAACCGTTTGACGAGCATTTCTAATCAAGTTAATAGCTTCCTAGCCGGAGATATATTTAGCTCTGAATCATGCGCTCGTCGATGACTTATGTGAATTGTTATAATTTATTATAGCATATTGCTTGTCTGACGTGAACGACATTCAGAATTTACCGGAATGGTATTAAGTATTTCTTGAAAATCTTACCGGTAAAATATTTAATAATTCTTAAAATATTCTGGTATTGACATTTGATAACATTTAATAATACGATAACAAAAATAAAAAAAGGAAAATAATTCCGTCTTACGTAAACCGAACAAAGAAAGTATCGAGGGAGCGTTTCTTGAAACGAGTTTGTAAGGAAAGTCTCCTACTCCGACCGTCGACCGCTCGTCGTATTTATGTTTATGAGCTGTGCTAATATTGATATTCAGAATTATCGTCATATCATATGTCACCACAAAGTTAAGCTGTCAGATACACTTCCAGGAATAAAGTACACACAGTCATACGTACTGTACGTATTGGACGCAAACGCTCAACTGATGAACAAATATAAACATGTATACTCATAAAGAAAATCTTTTAATTGCCGTAATCACTGTAGATAGAACAGTAATAGTTTAAACTTATATGTATTACTTAATCATTGTGTAATCAAATTTAATTGCAACGTTTTATTAGGGATCGTTAAATACGAGTAGCTTAACACTGATATGCGGTCATAACAGTCCATCGCATAATGTTGCCTCAATAACTGCATTCGATATACGATAATAATTAACCTCTTGTACCTTCTCGTATAACATAGCTTTTGCATTCAATTTATCATTGTCACGTGCAAAATATATCATGACTTGTTTATTTTCCATAGCTCGTAATGTATGCATGTGTAATATCATAAAAGGTTGTGTCTTCACTACAAAATGTCATGGCTAATATGAAATAAATATGAAACAAAATTCTCGTCGGTATTAAAAACGGTTTCGTGTGGATATTTCCGCTGTGTTCTTTATATTTTACGTTGCCAGTGTCGTTAATGCCTCGAAGTGTCACCCGGGACTCTTCCTGCATGCGAATGTCCTCGATCCCTTATCGCGAATACTAGAGATCTCGTGCAGAGATCGGTTTCGGTGTGATCTGAATTTATTTTTGTTTCGCTCCCGGAGCGGGATGAGGCGAGAATGATGATTTATTCATCGAACTCTGCGAATAAGTGTTATATAACGATCGATTTGTTATTGTCTCTGCATCACCAATACCTAAGATTGATGAGAGACGATGAAGCTTTTTGCATTATGCGATTTGTGATATAATTCATAATATGTAATAATGTTGTTTTTGTCTTCGTATATTATTTGCTCATTACAAAAACATCGGTTACTCGGCTAATGGCAGTCACATGTGCCTATTGGCTATGCTGGGCTATTCTGCAAATATTTGACATTATGGATTCGCTGCCAATCGATTAGTTATGGTAGGTATGTCTTATTTATTTCTAATTGAGTGATTTGTTTACATTTCAAACCGATTGTTTTTCTAATGCTCTAACGAGATGTTATTTTTATATTGGTGCCATATTCTAAAAACATTGAACTACAGTAATCTGATAACACCATTTCGTCTCGTGGTATCTGGATCCGCTCTAGTTTTTTTTCGTGAGATTGATAACATTTGTGATATCTAATCATGACTGGTCTCGTTTAATTTTATACTAAAACTAGTTGTTCTTTTCGGCTTCATGTGTATTTATAGTTACTAATTTGATCTTATAGACCACAGCGAGATATTTTATATACCCGGCGAAATTTGTGCCGCCTAAGTCGATTTAGACAAAAACAAAAATAAGCAATTTTTAATTTCTATCGGCACTTTACATGACTGCTTATTTCCTTAATAATTTTGCTAGGTAGCAAGATTAGCGAGATTAAAGAACTCTTTAGATGTGCAGATATTAAAAATGCTGAAGACTGTATGACGTTGGCATGCAAACGATATCATGCGTAGCTTTTAAACACGATAAAATATTGCTTTTCCGCCACGTCGAATCGTTGTGATTTATAACCTTAAATATTCGCTGTAGATATACCTACATTAATATAGTTTTATATACGGGGCTTAGCTCTTATAAAAGTAAAAAGTCTGTGTGAAAGTACTGTTTTAGATATAAGTAGGTAGGTAATAAAAGCATTTAATTTAGAATTTCAGATCATAGAAGATCAAGCGATCTCAGTACACATGAAGACAGGCAAGGGATCTATAGGTATAGGATTTATGTTTCTTTTCTTTTTTTGTCATTAAAGTTTATCGTGTCATCGCGTTTAATCTTAACGACTTTTATTTTCTGCGCTATTAATCTTGCAAAATCGTATTCGTGTTAAGTGCTAGTCATCGCGCGGACCCGTTGTTCACTTATGCTTAAACAACTAATTATGTAGCTAAATACTTGAGAATAATATTAACTACTTATTACTAAATTGTTCTTTACTTAAGCTATTACATTAAATAAAAATCTGAAAGCGTTACAATTAATTTCTACTGCGATTAATATTACGCAAATCGAAAAAATTTTAATTTTAGAAAGTATTCTCTACTAATTCGGATGAACTTGATTTAAACAAACCTACTGAAACGAAACAGAAGCAAATTTTAACATTATGTAACGTGTATTTTCCTCGATTTAAGTAGATTTAGTTTATCTTTTTGAAATTATTTTTTATACTTCTAGTTCTATACTAATATATTACGCTAAATAGTATAATGTAGTTATATTTTGTTTTGGACGCAGTAATCTGAGGAACAATTATTACGAGTTGACGAATTATTTTTACCACAGATAGCCTTTTATTGAGGAAGATTATAGATGCTAAACAAGCTGACACGTTTAAGGATAGATCAGATCAGATGTGACTCAATGAAATGCGAAAAATTTGTACCGGCGAAACCATGGGGCAGAGTAATTTCGAAATATTCGATAAGCGCCTAACACCCCGGGAGGGACAACGGATGCACGTACGAAAGTGATCCCGCAGCCTCTCCGTTCCCGTGCTGATGGCGGCCACCGCAGGCGTTTTTAGTGAATGAAATCTCTCATAACCCGATCTCCCTCCTGTGTCCCTGCGTCGTCCATTTACCCTGCGTAAAAAAAGATGCCAAACAACCTAACACGCATAAGGGTAGTTCAGAACAAACATGACTCTGACAAATGCGAAAATCTTGTACAGGCGAAACCACAAGGCAAAGTAATCTCGAAATATTCGATACACGCGTAACACCCATTCGAGGTGTAAAAACAATGTAAGTCACCGATGTGCCGACATAATCATTGCGTCTGGTGTGTGAATCAGAGTGTGAGAGATGAGCTCGGCCTGATAAAACGGAATTGTTCGCTTGATCACTCCGAGAGAAGCATTCTGATGTGTGTTTTGTTTTACTATTGTCTTATTTTGTAGATTATTATTGATTTTCTAAAAAATTTGATTAAGACTACCTTACATCATAGATATCGAGATAGAATATTTAATTGAAAATTGAACTTTAACTTATTATTTTTCCCGATTTCAGAGTACATTTTTTTAACTAAAGCAATAGGTATATATTTAAAATAAATTCCGTACTTGCAAGTAGGTATATATTTGTTGAAATCTTTATCATTACTTCTAGTTTGCCTTTTTTATCTCACTGCAAAACCTTTGAGCTCCGCTGCTTTATACTGCTGATACGGAGCAAAAACCACATGATAGGTTTAAGTAGAATCCGGCAGGATATTGTGTATCTTGGGTCAAATTTTTTTTAGAAAATCCAATGATTCAGAAAACAACTTACCTACGTTAAATGTAGAGAACATTCTCTAATAAAGTATTCAAACGTTTTTCATACTAATGAAAGTAGTTAATGTATTGTAGTACGTAATATTATGTTTCATAAACAATTTTTGTAATGAAATGTTTAAAAAAATCTGAATAACCTTATGAATAAAATCTACCAGCTGAAATGTTCTTAAAATAATCGTTTTCCCTTGAGTTTTCATATTTTGCATTAAAGCCATTATAATATTTTGTGCTTTATATTATAATAGTAATTATTAAATCAAACGTAACTCATTTTTCAAAAACACGAAACGCAACACGTATATAGACACCTTTCGACGATATTGGAATGTTTTTAACTTAAAATATAGAATATACTATATTTAGATAAAAATATATCCTTGACCCGTTTTATTTTAACAGCTCATTCAGTTCAACATCGTTCAACATAGATACGAAAGTTTATAAGTAGTTAAAGTATAAAGTATCGTTTGTAAAAACGTTGACATTTCATCTGACGTGATTGATGCTGCGGACAAATTGCTCACGAAACACTCTTCTTAGCGTATTGTTTATTGGAGTCATGAGGTTATCAGTTTAGTACACGCTTGCAATGATTAACGTTATCTGGATGCATTTATCACTCAATATTTGCAGATTTATAATAATCTAACTGTGCGTCATTTTCTTGTTTTCGAGTGGTTCATGATGATTTCTATAGCTCAGATTATGGGCGCGCGTGATGTTATGCAGTTTTATATTTATCGATAGGAGTAATGTTTGAAGCTAGAAAATTCTTAGATCGCTACAAAGCTCTCAATTTTGCTATGGGTATAGGATCATTATTCGGTTTATTGAGCATCAAAAGGTACAGTCAATCTTAGTCGTTTTCACTTTCGATAATTTCCAGTTTGATTTTTCAAAAAGCTTACCCACAAACCAAAATCCATATTTTGCTTTTAAAAATTACATTAAGAATGAAACATTTTTTTTTAAAAACAGGAGAAGAGAAAATACAGCAATCTGAAAATTGGCTTCAATTTTGGGATTTCTTGTGATCTTTGAATTTTTTCTTTTTAGCTTATTTTCGCCATGGAGACAATACCTCTAAAATAGCCGTTATTGTTGCCAGAGGCCAATTGTTTAAAAATGATAACATCAGCCGAACCATTTCATTTTCATATAGTTTTTAATTACAAAAAAACTGGGACCATCGTGACGTAAAAAAATATACGTATAATATCACCTTCCAAGAGAAGATATTTTCGTTGTAAGATATAGGTACAACAATTAAAACTAAAATTGACTTAATAAAAATGCAATCGAAGTTATTGCGAAAATTGAAATATTTGCGTATCGATTAATTAATATTTTTATCTTAACTTGAAGTATGCAAGTACGTGTTTAAATTTTTAAAGTATATAGTGATAAAAGATGTTGACATGATTTTTTATGTCATCGCGAAAGGTGTGACATTTTCCATTTAAAAGTCAGATAAGGTTATTTAAAAGATTTTAAAATGTCATAACGCTTATCTAAACTTGTAAGATATTACCGATTTATATATATATACCGATAATATACCGATTTCTGTGGTAACGAATTTTACACATAAGGACTTGTTGCACTTTTTTAATGTTAAATATTCGATAAATAAGAGGCTTTTAGGAAAACGGCCAATATTATTAGTAGGTATTAATTGCTTTTTAATATTAAGAGTAGAAGTTTAATATTAAGGGTAGTAGTTATATAAATTACAACCGATATAAATTAAATCACGATGGAATATATGTACCTATAGGTCCTATAGGACATTACGTTTTTAATAAAAAACTTCATTATTTAATCGTATGTAATTTTCAATTAATTTTTGGAGCACAATAATAAAATCTGCAATAATCTGACTACACTATGAAATTTGAGATGAAAAAACACTTACTGTGTTAAATAGAGAATTCATAACTAACAAGAAATTTTTTTTATGGTATAAGGGGCAAACGAGCTGACAGATCATCTGATAGAAAATGAATGGTGCCCCCCATGGACATTTGCAACACCAGAGGTGCCACAAAATGCGTTGCCGGCCTTTTAGGGGGAATTCTCTGGGAATGGAAGAGGAAGGGGTGGGAATTGGGCCTCCGGTAACCTTATCATATCAGATATAAATTTTATTACAAATGAGAGTTATAATAGGTAACGTTATAAAGTAACACATTGTTAAAGATAACACAATGTCAATGTTGTTTACGATCTATTAGCGAGTGTGCTGAGACATCGATGCTATTATTCCTCACATCAAGTCAATTTTTCTTTTACTATCTGTTTATACTTTGATGTTGATAAAACGATCTTTAATCGTTGTCATTGTTATACTGTTATTGCGAAGTTGTGATGTGTTTTTATATGTGTATATGTGATGGAAAAATATTATGTCGATATGGATTATTTGAAATTATAAAATAAGTAACTGTAGACTTCATGACGATAAGGATTGAAAATAAAACGATCATCGTGAACCGTTATTTTTGATGATTATGTGGCAAAAAACCTCGCTGCTTCTTTCAGCATTTCCTTCCAAGCCGGATGCGTTTTTAACTGATAATAGATTTTAACAAGCAATAACTAAATGTAATGCTACAATGAACAGACTGACATAGATTTCTACGAAATAATAGATTAAAATATAAATATTAACTTATGTTAAAATGAAGATAAAATTTTATAATTGTTTTAACACATTAAATACATATAACTTATAAAATGAAAAAAAAAACGTTTGAATTACAATTTTATTTTGAAGATTCAACAAGATATTTTTCATAATATGTGAAATGACAAATTGAAAACTTTATTACTAGCTCTTGGTTCATTACGAGTGACGCGCAAAGCTTAATAGTAGTACGTAACACAGTCATTCCCATTATACCCGTACTTTACAGGAGAAGCGTAACAATGGAACAAAGGCCGATGTGCCTTGAAAGCAATCTGAGCTTAGTGATAAGCTAAACAGCATTGTTTTACTTCAATTTTGCTAACCGCCAGCTCTCGTATTGCATACATAATGATGTCACATCAGATCCTATTACACACGTGCGGTCCACTTGGTTTTGATGGAAATGTGGCTTTCGTTGCTACATGAGATAACCTCATTTACTATTACGGAGTATTAAGTTAACAAAATCTTCACAAATATGAATGAGCATACGAGTTTTAGGAATAAAATCGCGATTGGTTCCCATTTTTAATGTTGTATTAGGAATTGATCCGTTATCACAAAAAATTAAAATATATTTTTTTAAATTTCAGATACCGCACGAGCCTTCAACGCCTACCTCCAGCCTTAGCCTGTATACATCACTGCCAACTATTCCGCCCTACTACGTGCTTAATGTCGCAATGCTAGACAAGATTCACTCTAGACTTAAGAACGCTCAAGCCCACAGGAGAGACAAGAACTATTGGCGCACGTGACACCATCTGAAGTTTGAGGACAACATGAGTCAGTCCGCAGATGAGGCCCGAGCGGCCAGGATACAGAAGTATAAAGAAGAGAGAAGGAAACAACTGACAGCTAGGACTGCGACTTTGTTCTCCGCTAACGTGACTGAGAGGTGAGATTACATTTTGCTATTATTAATAAGTGTGTTTTTGTCTTCTAAATAATTTTTATTTTATTAATGTACATTTAAACTAAATCTAAAATTCTGCTCATTTCAGGCGTCCAAAAAAAGCAGCTAACCGGTCTCCATTAGAAGATACAGTTACGAATCTGAAGTCTTCCTCCGAACTAAATCTTAATACAGCCTCTACTTCAGTGCCTATCAGAACCACGCGAACGTCACGCCTCCGAGCCGCCGCTACTAACAATTCTGACTCTTGCCAGTCGCCAAAAAAATCAATCAGAAGCTCTTCTGTACTATCTCTATTAGAAGAGGAAAAAAATAAAACGCCCAAAAATGCCAAAATCGTAGATAGAGATAAAACACGAATTAATTCCAGTAGAAGACAGAGCCATGAGAAAGAAAATTTAAAAAGCCCGTCAACGGCTAGCTTTCCAGAAAAAGAAAATGGTGCTATTAGATCGAAATTAAAACATTCCATTAATAAAATTATTTTAGAAAAAGACAAAAGTAATTGTTTAGTAACTAGTCCTAAAGGAAAAATTGTTGACGAAAAGAATTGTGTAAAATTAGACGAAAGGAAAAATACAATATCTTTGACTGATGAATCTAAAGTAGTTTGTGTAAATGACGACGAGAAGAGCGTTAATGTTGATGACATATTGAATGATATCCTCGGTGATAAAAACCTATCGACCAATTCGGAAAAGGATAAATTTGAAGATTTGTATAATGATCTGGTGGATGAGAATAAGAAGTGTGAGATTCAGGTTACTGATGTGTTCGTGGAAGACGACTCGCCACAGGATAAGGAGCTCAAAAATAGTTACAATAGTTCATACATTCCCATCAAAGAAACAATAGCAGTTAATAAAACTGACGATAAGGTGAAAGTGGAAAAAGGTGTTGTGCCAAAAGTTGTGAAGTCTGAAGTGGGGTTATTAGGTGCTGTGTGTGTTCGGAAAGTTGAAAGATTCAGTGAGTTGCTCAGTAATCTCTGTTCTCCGTGCGAAGCCGATATATTGTTTGAGGATATTCTAGTTGAAAATGGGATAGATGGTGATAATAATTTGGTGAGTAAAATGTAGTATGATAACGTAAATGTAGAATACATAATTAGATTAAGTTTGTCCTTGCTAGTTTTATTAGTATATTCGTTTCATCGTAGTTTAAAATATTTTCGAATTTCATAGTCTCGTCTTGTTAGGTTTTTTTCTCATTAAAACTACCCTTAATAAAATATAGACAGTAATTAGAATTTTAGAACCAGATCTTTATAATGATACAGTAGATAAATTCACATATTTATTGATAAACTTAGTAGACATTCTTTGACAGGTTTTCTATTATAATTTAAAGTAAGTAGTAATTTAAAGTGTTGTTACTTGTTAATACCACAATATACTGCAATATCTTGAATGTTAACATTAAAAGGCTTCATATGTAATACTTCCGTATCTTCTAAACAAGAAATCAATATGTGTGGGCGGCACACGATGGCGACTTAACTTTTAGTACCCGATTCTCTTTAAGCTAAACGTCTTAGTAAAGAAAATAGTACGTTTATTGAGGTCATCGATAGAACTGACATTGAATTAACATAAATAATTCTCACAGATTATAGAACAATACATCGTTTACTTAATAAAAGTAAATTTTATGTGAGAATATTCATTAAGAATATTTTGTTTTAGTTGTCAAGTCACTGACTTAACAAAAAGGTAACTAATTCTTTAGACTAGGTGTATTCTTAATATAGTGTAAAATTATCCGTTTATTATACGTTTTTAGTAAGTAATTTGATACAGGCTTGCCTCGTATTTTTTTCGTATAATATATTTTTGGAAGCTCATTATGGTCGTTTGTTGCATCTGCGACTTTCTTGTTTTTTTATTGATGTACTATTTGTTTTGGTTGTTAATTGACAGTTTCTATGCTGGCTAGTTATAACAACATTATTATAATTGACGTCATATTGTAGTGGTGTTGTAATGTTTTGTTGTTATGTAACACTTAATAGGTTCTGATATATCACTTTTCTATATGTATGTGGTCAATGATACGTTCAAAGGGAATCTTTGACTTTGATTTCATCTGTCGTACTTCGCACTCACCATCAGATAAATATAATGGTTTACCTGATTTTTATAACGTTCTTCAATAAAAGAAGACTTTTCCTTGTCGCATTTTTAGTTTCCTATGGACGTCGATTTGTATGGTTGTCCTAAAATTTGTCTCAGACAAAACATTTTTCCGTTAAAATATTATTGTAAAGGTAGTTATTACATGTAGTTGTTTCTAGTTTAGTTTTTACGTTTAATAAAAAAATGTTTATTGCTACCTGTTTTATTACTAGCAAAACAGGTGTTATTAACTTTGCCGAGAAAAACATTTAACAAAAAATATGTGTATAAGAGCCCAGATGGCCTAGTGGTGCGAACACGTGGATCTTAACCAAAGGTCACGGGTTCAAACCCTGGCTAGCACC
>JAPEIZ010131259.1:0-10444 GCA_026122275.1 Junonia oenone
GATTAAGCTCCATACCTTCTCCCTAATAGAAGAAGAGGCCTATGCCCAGCAGTGGGATATGTACAGGCTGTGTTACGGTTTACGTTGTTACGTATTATTAACCAGTTAAGGAGGGAGATCACACGTTTTTCCTTCTTCACCGTTTTTCCCTTGATATCAATAACCGTTACTAGGCAACCACCGAACTCTACGTATTCTACGGAACTACTTTCCGTTAACAATATGTTATAATAGGTATAATGCTTGATTACGATCAAAATCAAATAATTAATCCTCTTCTGCTAAAAAACATTAATATGATAAAATTAATTTAATATCAGAAACGCTAAATAATTTACGAAAAATTGAAATTGTACTGAAAATGATTTTATAATGCGTAACTATTGCATAATTCGTAATGAGATAATAAAACATAATAACATTTAATAGTTCAATAATAAATCAAATTAATTTGCGCTAACCTTTATTAATTTATTATGTGCCAAAATAAATTGAAATCTAATTATTTGCAGGTCAAACTTTGTAATAATAATTATTAAATATAATTTATTGAAACTGCATATAATATGTATAATACGAAATTGCAATTATATATGAAATACATGTATTTAGCTTGAATTAAACAAAATACATTAAAATTAAAAAAGAAATAACTAAACTAAACTCAGGTAATACTTAAAAAGTCCATAAAGGAAAAACTACTAATAGCGAATCTCCATTTCTAAAAGTTATAAGAAGTTGAAAATAAGGCCAGAATCAAAAGTTTTGTGTCACTGTCGATTTAAAAGTTCACTTACGTACATCCTTATCTTAAATGTACAAAAGAAAAAAAAAACAAAAAAAAAACACGTTTCCTTACAAAAGCACGCCAAATCCAATCTCTTACTCTCCGTGCCAAATATTTTTTTCATCTCGAAAAACATGTTTGCGTAAAACAATTTGATCGATGTTATTGCCCGAAGATTAAAGGTCCTCCTTGAATAATTAATAACGCAATTTGCCCTTCCAAGCTTCTCTTTTATATCTTAAGTGTGTCAAAGTGTAATAGCATTTAAATAAATGTTCCCCATTACGCTTTATTGGCTTACTTCGGATTGATGTTTTGCGAAAGTGCTTAGGTTCGTACGAAACGATTCGTACTATTTTTTCGACATTTTCTTTTGTACTTTTGTGGTTTGTGGAATTGTGGAGTATACTGATTTATGCTAAAATATTAAAATAGTAAAATAGTATTTATTTCGTGGTTTCTGTGACAATGTTGACCATGTGAAATGTGTTTAAAATAAAGGCTTTATACATACATTATCTGTACTGTAACTAGGTTTTTGAACCTACTTGATTGCGAAAAAGTGGTTTTGATTTTAACTTCCATTTCAACCAGCAGTATACGTGTTTGTTTTTCTCGAAACGGTTTTTATGTGCCTAATATTTTATTTAAATAACCATTAGAATAAACATATACGATAGTGTGAGTAAAATATAATACTCTATCGCTATCTATCAAACTACTTTAAGAAAGGCGAAACATCCTAAAATATCAAGCACAAGACCAAAACATATCGACGGTTGAAAGGCTATTTGGGCTAAGCGCCATTTTTTGACATATATATTAATATACATATTTGGAATATATTTGATTCCAAATATATATAAAAATATATATGTCAAGAAAATGGCGCTTAGACTAAATAGCCTTTCAACCGTCGATATGTATAATATATATACTCGTATAAAAAGAAATGAAGTCACCAGGTGTGATAAATAAACACTTACCTATATAAGGTTATAAGGGGTTTAAATACGTTGAATAAATAAACGATTCTCCTTTAACGGCCCGCTGGAATGACATACTGTGACAGTCCGGAAATGAATAGGACACGAGCGTTCTGACCACACTTATTATACGTCATAGACACCTTACGCTACGTTAATACGTTAAAACAATATCTTAAACAATTTGATTTAACGGGAATGGAATATAATGATTGATAGGATGCGTTTCGTCCGGTGAGTAGGAGAGCTGAAAGCCTACCTTCCAAGATCCCAAGATTAATTGCTGGTCATCTATTTTTTTTTGTTTTATATCTGACAACAAATTTGGGGTTCCACTGGACTAACAATCTTTTGGTAGAGCCTAGGTCGAATTTGTGGACTACAGCTCATAAGTAGGGTGGCTCCATCCGTACAGAACTCCCTCATAAGATTGGCGTGAAGCACGCTGCATTTTGTGTTAAACATACCTTTCTTCCTCTGTCTTTCCACTCCTTATATTTAGGTATTCTTTTATTAGGGTTTTTGATTATGGCAAATGACCTGCCTGGCCGTGTGTTTGCTATTAAAAAACGTCTTGAACTCCAAGTGAACCGACATTTATCTTCGTTATGCCATAAAAGTAACATACATACATATATGACTGTGTAATATATTGTAAAAGACACTACTATATATTATAAAATTAATATTAAAATTTAAAACATAAGCGGTGTTGAGAGCCATGGAAATTCATGTAAATGACGGCTACATCTCGAGATACGTTTAATTTATCGTTTTGTTCAGCTGCCAAGAAAACGTCCGGTGTTGCTAACAATTTCTCAGGAATTTCCTACTAGACTTGTTTAATTAATCGCAGTTTCAAATGAATGTTCAGTCGTCATTTTAATAATGATACAGACAGGCGCGGTCGCAGGTTCAAATTTTGGGGGCGGGTCACAAGTTTGGGGGTCACGAATAAAAACTAAAGTTTATAGTACAGTTATTTTGTGCTTTTTCTTACAAGTCACTTAGAATGTTTCCATGAGTATTAAAAATTGCAGACTTTGACATGTTTTATCTGCATTTTTACTTTGCCATGAAAAATTTTTTCACTGACATGTATGGTTTTGGGGGGGGGGATCATGTCCTTCGGACCGCGCCTGGATACAGACCTAAGAAGTACGTAAATGCTCCACGCAAACGTTCGTTTTTGGTTCGGTTCGATTTCAGCTTGTTCAACCGAGAAATCACTTTTTCAGTTTTCCGTATGGCAACGTTATGGAAGTGTGTGCCTTGTCAAACATATGTAATTGGAGCATTCTGAACTGAACCGAACCGAAGCCAAAAGTGTGCGTGGAGCCAAAAAGTGTTATTGATTTGGTTGCCATAGTTACTGATTTAAATACCAGTTAAGCTCGAAGATTAGACTATTCAACGGTCTAAATCGCGATAGCATGTTTAACAGAAAAAGGACTTTATTCCAAACGATGCCTTCTGATTTTATAACCGACTTAATATCTCAATTACATGTTTTTTAAAATATTTTATTTATCCTTATAATTTATGACTGTATGTGTATATGTTTCAAAGTTGTCCCCATATACATGCAAAAATCTCAAAAAATATTACGTAGAAAAAAAAACACGTAAATATTGAAATGTCAAATGTTGTCGCGATGACCTAGCGACATTTTTACCAAAAAATAGTACTATTTTGTGTAAACGTTATTATTATAATAATTATCATCATTATTTCTTTAACATGTATTCTTTTCAATACCACATGTGGGTGTATCGTGTATGGGGAAGTGTGGGTAAATTGATATCTAGCAAATGGACATAGCCTACGCGTGTGTCGTATTGTTACTGTTAACAAGCTTCTATAGCTTTCCATTCAATGGTATGACAGAGGCACTCTTCCATAGATTTCCATTGAGTGAAATGCCATCGTTTATTAAAAATGCTGACATTGCTAGATGAGTTAAGGTTTGTGTGAAAAGTAATTGAATTTGGTTTAAGATTTTCGCGATTATTACCCATTGAAATAAAACTACTTTAAACGGATTTAAATTGTATATATTAATTATATTATTTTTTACCGTACCAAGTCAATATACTCTACCCATTTTATGTCACAAGTAATTGAACTGTGAGGATAATTAAGAGGGATTTTGACGGTGATGTTTATTGATTCAATTGAAAATATAATTTAGAAGAATAGTTTTGCTAGCGAAGTACATAGTCAAAACTCAGCTTTAGTTTGGGATGTAGGTACTCTCCAAGAAAATCTATAAGTAATAGCTAATATATGTAGTTATTTATAACGGAGGACGAGAGAACTAGAAAACATGTCCCTTAAAAGTCTTTGCCGTACTTCCTACCCCATTTTCATATTCCTTTCCATCCTAAAAAGTACATTTCCTAAAAAAATTTCTTATAAATAAAGATTTCTTTGAAATGGATGGAATCTTATAACACCTTTATAAACAAGGGTTATCTCTGTCAGGAATAACTTAAGTAAGGGAAAACACGCGTTTAATATTAAAATGTAAATATGTTAATACTATGCAAATTATAAACTC
This sequence comes from Junonia oenone, assembly GCA_026122275.1. Classification (NCBI taxonomy): domain Eukaryota; kingdom Metazoa; phylum Arthropoda; class Insecta; order Lepidoptera; family Nymphalidae; genus Junonia; species Junonia oenone. The sequence goes on from JAPEIZ010131259.1 coordinate 4,334, forward strand.
CAGCGGTCTTTTTGAGTCTTGCAGTGTTGATGCATTTACATTTCGTTTCATAAATGTATTTCGGTAGAGAAGTCTGCTCACTTTATATTAAATATTAAATAATTATAAAAACAATATAAATGTTGTAGCTTTAAGTATTATTTCGGTAGAATTAATATGCTGAGCGACAATTGTACATATTATTCGCACTTTTTGTTAATATTTATCTGCACTTATGTAAGTTTGTACGTAAAATACGTTCTTTTATTTCTAGGCTCCTTAAGGAATATGTTCCTAAATCATAAATCAATTTTAACAAAATTGTAATTACAATTTCCCGAATAAAGTAAAAATTATAAGTAAATCGTAATCCTAATTATTAACTGTATATTTTCCTTTCACAGATAACCATGAACCGACGAAAATCGTGTGAGTTAATACAACAAATTGAATGATTCAAAACAATGCGATGCCAACTCAAAAGCAATGCGCAACCGTCATCACGAAACTCTACAAGAATCCGACGAAAATCAAGATGAACAGTTGTCGAACCAACATCATCGTAACCGTCGTCATACTTGCATCGCTGCCTTATAGCTCAACCCTCAACCTACCCAGTGGCGACCCCGCCCCAGGCAGGTCTCCCGGACCACCTATAGAACCAATCAAAGACGATTTAGACGTAAAAGGTAAACTAGAGACTAATATAGAGGTCCCGGGAGACGAAACGGTCTATGATGACGTTACGACGAACGATGACATTCCGACGACGAGTGACTCGAGTGCTAGTGAGCGAACAGTGGTCGACGCGTGCGGTTACGCGAGGATCCCGAGTGACAGTGATGACATTGTGACGTTGAGTGAACGGGATAGTGATGTCAATCTGACGATCAGTCATTCGGTCTTCGATACGGACGAACTGGTGAAAGGAGTGCTCTATGATGGTGAGTTTTTATATATTATTTTTTGTCTATGGATACTATTTTATTTATTCGATAGTTGTTAGTATTTTAAGTTCTATAGAATTAATCATTTTAAAGAGTATACTTAAAAGATTTCTTTTAATTTCCTTTATATAGGAAACCTACCTATCTCAGGTATAAATTATCGTCATTAAAGAAATGGAGGTTTATTATTGCACGAGTCGAGCGTGAAACGAAATTCTTCCAGTGAAAAACCTATATGTTAAAAAATGTAACTATTTACTAACTTCCATTCCGCTTTTTAAACATAGACCTAAATTGATTGATATTTATAACGAAGATTTCATAATCCGTAGCCCGAAACCTAATTAAAATAAGGTAAATTGCGAATCCAAACAGAAGCGAGAAAGTACAATGTTTGTCAATCAATATTGTCTGTCTAAAGTTTAATCAAAACTTCGATTAAATTATATAGGTACTCGTTGCTCGCAAAAGTTTTCAATTATAACGAGCGATGTTAATAATTTAATGTAATTATATGAAATATGGTAACGAGATATCTTTGCTGATTAATTTTCGAGTAAATCTGACATTCATCTTGCTAATCCGGTACCATGTTTTTGTAAGCCACTTTTTCGTAAATTCATAACTTACATTTTTGACTGATATAACAATTAACCATAGTAACATTATGAAAATAACTTGGGCAGTTATTGTCTTTTGACTAAGTTTTCATCAATCATTACGTAAATTAAGTACATCATTAGTTTTCGAATTTATTTGAAATATGGTTAAATATATTGTAGATATTCAAGTGGTGTGTATATTTGATATAATAAAATAAAAAATAGTTTGGGTAGTCATCGTTATAAAAACTGCATTACCTAAACGTTATTATCCTTATTAATTTTGGACTTCAAAAAACTTGATTCTTAATTTGTATTTATATTTTTGGTATTTATCTCACATATTTATCTCTCCGCCATTTAAATATCGTTTAAGGTAGTTTGAAAAAAATGATTATTTCCATACCATGCTCATTGCAGTTTTAATAATTTGGTTAAAAAGCTTACATTTGATATTCAAATTATTGAAACTGTAATGTAAAACAAAATTACATATTTTTCATTCAGAAATTTGTTTCTTTTTTAAGCTTTTTTTTCAAATAAAGCGAGAATTAATAGTAATGGTGTACGCAAATTCCGCGCCAAGATGTCTATAGCGAGTCAGTGTTGCCAGCTAGTTTTATAAATGCCAAGTCGTTAATTTCCTAGCTAACTTCAGAAGGATCCCGAGCAGCTTTGATAAGTCGCTATAATTACATTTTTTTCTTGAGTTGCCATATCTTCTTAATTTCAATTTTTTTTCTTAACATTTTTTCACGATTCTTAAGACGTTTTAATTTCCGTAATTACGTAATAGTCCATTGAAAAGTTACATTTGTGGTTGCGTTTTTTGGAGGACGCAATTTTATTTTTTAGATGTATAGGGGTGGTCAATTTTAGGTTAAAACCTGTGGGGTCGCCACTCTTGTCCCACGGCCACCATCTTGAAAATAAGTTTTGAACGGTTTTTACAGTTTATCTCGTAAACTATTGGTCTAATGAAAAAATTATATTCACATTTTTTGTTACAAATTAAATAATCTACAACTTTGGTCGAATAAGTTTTGCCATAGAACCATAAATAAAAAAGTTATTAGGGAAAGTGTACAGAAATTTGATGATTTTATTTTACGATATAACTTTTTTCTGATCATTTTAAGAAAAAATGTTATTTGACCATTTTTGTAGATCGTTTTCTAAGGAACAACTTTTATCTGTAACACTTCTTAATTAAGTAAATAGATAAGGTTTTATAGCACTTCGAAGTAAGTACCATTTTTCAGTACTCATAACCTATACATCTGGCATTTGCACCTTCATTACATAACTTTATAATTATTGATTTAAAAAAATAATAAATTAGATTAGATGTCATTAGTGATAGTACTACGCCAGTAAAAAGAACCCAAGTGACCCTTGGATACTTCAGAACAGCATATTGTTAGCAGAAATATTCACCCATACAACGTGACAACGAAGATCTTTCTAGAAAAAAAAACGCGCCTCCTGACTACCTAGGGTTTGTGGAGGGTGAACGTATTGTTTAAAATTGATTATCAGTACTAAAAATAGGACACGCTTCGGAGCACTGTAAAACCTTAACCATTGACTAAATTAAAAAAATGTTTCAAAGAAAAGTTGTTCCTCAAAATACGTTCTACAATAAATATATAACTTATAACATTATAAGTAAGTAAGTATAACTTTATAAATATTAACTTATAACTTTTTTATTTATGGTTTTACTACCAAAACTTATTTGACCAAAGTTGTAGATAATTTAATTTGCAACTAAAATGTTACTTTTTTTTGTGAGACTAACACTTTACGAGATAAACGGCAAAAACCGTTCCAACCCCCTTTTCCAATATGGCGGCCGTGGAACAAGAGTGATGACCCCACAAACTTGGTTTTAACCTTCTACTAACACCCCTACACATCTGAAAAATAAAATTGCGTCCTCTAAGAATCGCAAGGTAAGGCCCAAAAAATGTAAGATTTCAATGGACTATACAAGCTTTTTACAAATAATTTACCTTATTTATATGAACGATTTGGTAGCTTGGTTAAGTAGTTATATAGTTAAGCTTTAAGATTTAAACGTAAAAATATGCTAACAAAATTAGTAGATAAATGATAAAAAAAAACAACATAAGTTAATGACTGTGTTGCTTGAATAGAGTAAGAGGCCAATAGGAAATAAGAAAAAGAAATGGGGGAGGGATTTGTACTGCGATTCCCCCACTAACTGTGCGAACCATCTGTTAGCTAGTTAACTACAATTTCAGTGTTATTTTAGAATTATTCCTGTCTGTTTCTTTTTACTCTAGCTCCTCACACAATTTCATTCGCGTTTATGTTTAGGAGTCGTTCATATTTTACATAAGGATTTGTACTGTAGGGGGGGGGGGGGGGGAGATTCTATTCAGTCTTTGATTTACTTATTTTTCATAATTTTACTTGAGAACTTTGCTTACTTTTGGAAGGGGCGGTAACTAATTGTAAGAGATTCTTACTAGGTATTAAATGTTACAACCTTTGAATATAAATTTATTATATTGTCTTTTTTCCACGATAGATGGACACTCTAACAGAAAAATAAAATCAAATCACTTCAGCAGTTGTTGAGCTTACTCCCCCCCCCCATCCCATACATTAAATAATAAACAAATTCTCTTTATAAATAAATATAAAATAGGATTAGTTAAAACGAAACAAACAAGTTAAGCTTAATATTAACGTTGTTATTTTAATGTACAAAATAAAACACGTAAATTGTGGATTAGGAGTTTTAAGCATCAGACGCGTCGAGGGTTAAAAAAGTTATTTATTTTATTAAAGCTTTTATTTATATTATGTTAAAATATTTGTTTGTTAGTAAACATTAATTTAGGTTCTACTAAGTGGATTTAAGTAATTGTATTTGGATTAGATATTCGAGGAGGGTTTTTAACGGAAATATCTTTTTATAACTTTACTCTTGAGGCCACAATTATGTTATTAAACTAGCTGATGTCCGCGACTTCGTCTGCGCAAAAATTGACAAAGTTTCTTTACTAGCGTTTGCCTAAGTCATATTATCTACCTGCATGCTAAATTTAGGCCGATCCGTCCAGTGGTTTGGGCTGTGCGTTGATAGATCACTGTCAGTCAGTCACCTTTTAGTTATATACATTATACATATATGTTTTTAGATACATTGATTATTTATTAACCTGTTCACTGTTGAAAGAGCTTGAAATATTCTACTTGAATAAATATTATACATATTCTGCATAATATACACTGAAAAGACAAAATTAGAAAAGCGCCATTGTTTCCTGTGCCGCTTTAGTAGCTTTTTCTTTCCAGGGAATTATTATTAATTTTAATAGCAAAATTGTAAGAACAGTCCTACCATCGCTATTTCTTTTGCCTCCGTGTGTAACTCAGTAATATCAGTTTTATAAATGGAAAAAATGTAACGAATAAAATCATAACCTACTGCATTGATTTCAAATATTCTTTCACCGTTAGAATGCCACGTTAATCTATACTAATATTATAAAGATTTGTTTATTTGATTTATGATGTAAAGTTTGTGTGTTTGTAAATTGTAAGGGGTAATCTCGGGATCTACTGAACCGATTTTAAAAATTCTTCCACCAATAGGAAGCTACATTATTGCTAAGTGTCGTAGGCTACATAAAAAAAATCAAAATCTGGTGATGAGATCCTGGAAACGAGGAAACTCCTTAAATTTTATAGGCACACCTATAGTGATTTCGGTTTTTTTTTTCAAAGAATCTTAGTCATTTTCTTACGAAAAATAACATTTGATGAAGTGGAACTGCTAATGAAGACCAATTAACAAATGGTCATGGTAACTTAATAATAAGTAACTGTTTTACGGGTTTGGTTCTATTTCTTTATCATAGTCGCTAAGAAATTGATGTTAGTCAACATGCATATGATGAAGTCTAGCTAATGATGGAGTACCAGGAAAACTCATCAACGATTAACGGTCCTGCATCGCGAAAAACGATACTTTCTAATTGGTCATAAGTAGTTGACAATAGACCATTGTAACTTAGGTAGAGGGTAATGTAAGTTGTAGTCCACAACGTACTGAACAGGAGTTGACTTATATGTAGAGTTGGAGGCTACATAATGGAATGAAACGTGTAAATTCTTTTATGTATTCCTATTAATTTATTATTATCAGATGTAACGAAAAAGTGTAAAATAAATAACTTAAAAAAAAATAAACCGACTTCAAATTTAATGTGAACTGAATAGTAACAATAAATATTACACCCTTCTGTTGTAGAAGGGTATATAGAAGTCGGTGCCAATTATTAAAAGATACTTAGCGCCGACGCACCGGTTTATTTTTATCTCACTTATGGAATTCGGTTGCATCTCCCAATTTACGAATAAATATGAGAGCTCATTTGAGCGATAGCGACGATGACGACTTTCCGCGTGTTTTTGACACGGGCAGTTATATGTTGACTTATCTCGGGTTGTAACTCCTGATATACAACGTATTTTGCTACCAAATGATAACATTACATCCGATATAATTTACAGAGAAGTTTTGAACAATTAAAATTACCATAACC
>JAPEIZ010132343.1:0-10435 GCA_026122275.1 Junonia oenone
GAACAGATGAACATACATACATACATACATAGCCTGTCAAAATCATAACCCTCCTTTTGCTTCGCCGTAGTCGGGTAAAAATTACATCAGTGCACTTTAATATTTTGTTTTAATATAGTTTTATATTTTTGCAGGAATATTACCAGACAGATCTAATCGGATTGAAGATATATATTTACGATTTTATAATGGGTATGTACATAATTTTATCATAAACTTTATATATAACTAACTATTAAACTAAACATACTAACCTAATAGTATAAGTTCGGTATGAACATTAAGCACAATTTTTTGCCCAACCATGTCTTGGGCTATATCCCGGGTAAACACAGAACTTGGCACCCGTTTACATCTCGATTATTTTGCCGGTGAAGTTAAGAACAAACTAGTATTCAATATTGAACTTGGCTCTCATTTCACATTTATATTTAACGATTTTACAATATTATCTAGAAATCTAGAATATACATAGGCCTTATCCGCTGTCAACATTTTACAAATATTATAGACTTGGCAACTCTTAATAATACAACTGTTACAAAACTGGGAAATACGTTATACAAGGTTTAATCTGGTCAAGGCAAATCACACATCAACATCATATAACTACCTAACATATACTGAACTATATTTGTTATTACCATGGCTTGATTATGTCGCAATGAGACAATGACACGTAGATTAACCTTCCACATATTTCTCTATTACGTATATTTACCCTATTCTCTAGTTAGCTACTGACCCAAATAAAGTAGCTGATTTTTATAACGTTTGAAAGGCTTTTAATGGTGGAAATACTGAAATACTTGGGGTACTCTACCTAGGTCGCCTAGAGCGCTGGATTTCGGGTGGGCTCAAAAATCAGATATATTGTAAAATAGATATAAATGATATATTTACATAGTTACAATAAACAATATTAAAAAAAATAATAAGGTAGGTATATTTGGCAATAACAGACGAAGAGAAAAGAACAGTAAGTCATGAAAAATATATCTAAGGTCAAACAACAGAATTTTTTTTTAAATATTACTATGTTAAAAAAAAATAATTCTATACACGACAAACACACCAATACACGACACAGTTTGGTTGGAATCAAAATACTAATTAAGAATAGCTCCAACAAATACAATAATCTTCGTCCAATCAAAAGTCAATTTTATCACCCATCTATAAAAAAGTTAGTTTTAGACAACTCGACAAGCCAGCTGGCCCTTAATTAAATATAAGCACGTGTGGTAAAAAATAAATTATATTCAATAAAAAAAAAACTAAACATAAACAGGTCTATACAAGCGTAAAGACATTGACGTAATAACCCCATGCGTGTTGAACCTTGAACTCACGAAGTCGACGTACACATAAATATGAACATATAGGTATACATAAGTTCTACAAAACACAGAAAGCTGCAATGCGTTAAATGCATTTCATTTGTATACAAAAAATCGCATTGCGTAACTAATTCGCAACTATATTCTTAGGAAAATTATATAAATATTTAATGTATTGATATGAAGAGTAAATAAAAGAAATGTTAGAATGTATGTAAACTTTATAAAAAGCCAGGTATATAGGCATCTTTTCATTAGAAAAATAGAGAAGAAAGGATTATATTATAATAATTTGTTACAAACATTAACAAAAAAAACCCTAAATTTTAAATTAATATCTATTTTTCTGAAAATTATTTCGTCTATAATATACAAAAAATGTTTTCTATACTCTACCTATACTTTAGTATATGTATACAACTAGTATATACTACATTCTTGTAATGATAATCCCGGCCAACAAGACGTGCAACGATGTTGTCGAGGTCAAAGGTTTCGAAATATATGTCCACTACTAGTAAAATATCCTCTATCTAAATATAAATCCTAACACAGTAATTACCTGTATTCAATCTTCTTTTTGGCCATTATTTGTATTTAACTATATAATAAATTAAATGTTTACACAACTTCAGGAACCAATTCGAGGAATACGTGGACATACCGCTCAGCCAGGCAGCTCGACTCCTTGAAATTAAGGGTTTCGAAAAAAGTAACCCCACCGTCCTCTACATACATGGCTTTATAGAAACAGCACAGCAAGAAAGTGTACAGGTATGAATTTCACTTATTTTTGTAAATAATTTCCAACACATAGGTGCATTTATTCTTATAAATACAGTCATTTTTTCAGTATAAAAAATTAAGACAAAAAGGAATACCTAACGATTTATCACAATTAAAACTATAAGAAACTGAATTTTCAGAAACATAATCATTGTTTCTGAAAATTAAAATTTATATAATATTTCGCAAATATCATTCTAGTGTATTTTTTACATCAGGGAATAATTTTTAAAAATATAATATAAATAATAATAACAAGTTCCCATGCATTTGTTTTGCTAACGATTTTTTGTTAAATTAATGAATATAAAATAGTCTTTGATATTTTAGTCACAGTCACAGCTTAGCCAATTAGGTACTAAAATAAACAGCTTAGTTATGTTAGATTCAGTTGTAATATGTATCTGTATATATACATATATACAAGTATACATAAGTATATAACATCTTGTAGTGGTAATCCTTGCCCTTTGCGGTTCGTCGAGCTAAATCACTAGAAATATATCTGGTATAATAATGAATTAAAGGTTTTAAAAATATTATTTTATAGAAGCAATTATTATATCTCGAAAAGTTGAGTCAATTCTTGAGCTTGAATTATAGGTAGGTATCACTAATGGATACAGAACTTGGCACCCAATTATATCTTGATTCTTCTGTCGCTGTACTTGCTAATGACATATGATAAAATTTTGAACTTGGCTCTCATTTGACATTGCTGTTTTTGTTGGGATACTATATAATATATATTTCAAGTTAAATATAATAATTATCTGCTGGTCCGTGATTTAATTTTACTGATGGATTAGATATTAATTTATTTATAATTCCAATAACCAATTAATTTGACATAATATTAAACCGACTGTTTTCGTTTCCGATTCGTTTTCGGAATTCTTCCGGTAACTGACCCTGACTACTATGGTTGGCGCTATTAATTATTAGAAATGATTTAATAGGGTCAGAATTAATTCGAATCCAGTTTTAAAATCCTTGAATAGACGCTCAATGTAACGACGTAACAACGTAACGAACATGGAACAAAGAAAATACCATATTTACTAAGTATAAGTATTACCTATTTAAAATAATATTCATAATTATGTTATAATTGTTTGGTTACAGGTCATGGTTAGCGCGTACTTAGAAACGAGACCGGCCACAAACGTAGTACTTCTAGACTGGTCCAATATGTCGCATGGCTCTTATTTAGTTAATGCTGCTAGGAATACGAAAAAGGTAACAATGGTGTATTTTGTAATACTTTTTTAAAAATTCTTCTTCGCGGTTTAACGAACTTATAGTTTTAGTACTTGCTTTTGTTTGCCAGATGGACTTTTAAGGAGTTTATGGTTTCGTTTGTTTGCTCATGGCATGCAATTTCGGCGTGGTTTCACATTAATAGAGAGATATTAATGTAAAGGAGAAGCTCGATTAATATACATGCAGTATATTGTGTGTGTTATACGAGCAACTCGCGCATATGAGCCTCAAAATATTAGCTTTAACGTGCTGAAAATACGCGCCATCTATAAACATCTGGCTATTGCTTCCTCGGTAAAGGCGTGAAAAAAAGAATAAAAATGTCTTGCTGATTCTAAGATTATGTGTTTAAAGTCGAACTCGACAACTTCATGGTACATATTCATAGTAGTAGTACTAGTAGTGGTAACAATTGAATAATTTTCAATTTATTATTTCTGTGATAATATTGTAACTTTTGCTTACTTTTTGTTATTAATGGATTATATTTTTTACTAATTAAAGGACTTTCTTTACGCAGGTCGGAGCTGCAGCAGCAGAGCATATAAATAGTTTAATAGAATCAGGCCTACCGTTAGATAAAATTCAAATAATAGGACATTCCCTTGGAAGCCATGTAGCTGGTTACTTAGCACGGGATCTCAAAGTTAAATACAACAAAACAGTCAAAAGGTATCCATTTTTTCTATATCATGACGGCATATTTAATTTATCTCCAAGAACATAAAGTTAATTTGTTTTTGATGGAAGCATGACAAGGCTACAAAATTTTTTACAACATTCGCCTTGAAATAGTCATCATAGTCGTCTTCTTAAAAAATACCACAGAATTAAATCGGATTGTTTTTTCGATGTGTATGAGAAAAGGCTGTTTATTCAATATTTCCAGTACAATAGTCATTTTTATTTTATTATATAATCTGATATTAATTAATTCTCACTAATAACATCAGATAGGTTAAAGAAGTGATTATTAAAAATAGTTTCATGATTGTTTTTACACCTCAACATGATATTTACGTCACAGCATGATTTTTTTAAAATTAAATTAGTTATTTATGTTTGCTTATTCTTTTACTGGTAGGTGCTAAAAAAGTTCACATCATTCAAGTCACGTTGCCTAAATAAAAATAAGAATAAGTACTATTCAAAACAACCCACAGAAATTTTTTAAATGGTGCATAAAGTAAATACATCATACAATGTTCTTGGATACATTGTGCGTAATCTTATGACAAAAAACAAATCCTCATATTTCAGGTTAACAGCACTAGACCCGGCGTTCCCGGCTTTTTACCCGGACGGTGTAGTGATGGAACATGTCACGGAAAAGGATGCTGAGTTCGTTGACGTGATACACACAGATGCTGGAGGCTACGGCGCTCCGGTCCGGACCGGAACGGCAGACTTCTGGCCGAATGGCGGGAAGAGCATCCAACCCGGGTGTCCTCGATTCGCCCCAATACCACTTTCTGATGATAGTAAGCATATAAGTATGAAATTTGTTTTCTTTTTTTAAATTAATTAGTTTCATATTTGAAGATTATAATATCGATTTTATTTATTCAGGTAGTTCAATAAAACATTCTCTAAATTGCCCATCCATTGTCTATTATAAAATCTTTCTTCAAAATTTAATTTACGACTTTTCTTTAGCCGCAACGAACAATCTCCTTCGTATTTTCTGCATTCCACGTGGCCAGTGGCGGATTTACACATAAGCCCTTGAGGCCCGGGCCTAGGGTGCCAGATTTTTAGGGGCGCCAAAATTTGTTTTTCAGAGGCGGCAAAGTTGCAAATGAGGACGACCTTTCTGCGAAAATAGTATTATTAAGATAGCGAACGGAGGGTGTCGATCTTTTTTTAGCTGATTTCGTATATGTCTCAGAGGACGGCTAAGCTAAGGGCGCAATATAAATCAGGGCTTAGGGTGCGACTTGTGTTAAATCCGCCACTGCACGTGGCATTGGCGTAATAATATGTGCTCTTAAGGCACAATTTAAAGCCATTAAATAAAAATTGAATGGAATTGAAGTATAAAATAATTTCCATGAAAAAGTTTGATTATAAAATCTGTGTTTCTAATTTTTTTAACATTGACCAAATAACTTAAGAAAATTATGAAATAAAAATATTTACAGATCTTTGCAGCCACTGGCGGTCGTGGAGGTTTTACGCAGAATCTGTTCGGAACCCGGAAGCATTTCCAGCGTCACCTGCAGATTCTTATCATAAATTTAGAGAAAATCCCACCCCAGAAGTCGGAATGGTTTACATGGGAGCGAACTGTGATACAAGGTTATCTATTTTAATATACTCATCTTTTAATTTTATTCTATTGTTTATAACTTTTTGTCCATTTTTTATTTTATAAATTAAACTAATAATTTTGGTTCATTTAAATACAATTGTATTGAAGTAAAACAATGCAACTTCCTGCAGCTATTCGTTGTTTAAAAACATACAGCTACACTTTTGACGCTTCTCCTAAAAAATTGTCCTCATTTTAGATGTAGTTGTAGTTTCGCCATGTCCGCATGTCTTCAAGGTTGTTTAAAAATATCATAGGTGTAGAAAAATAATTTTTCAGAACGAGGAGTTGCTTCCGAAATATTAAGCTTTAAAGTGTCAATCTTTCAAAGAGGCCCCTATCTACACTGGACAGCAAATAAATCGAACCACCTATGAACCACCCACATCAATGACATTTTACTACGATTTTCTCAAAATGTATAAAACCTTCAACGATCAAAGTTGTATTTATAGAAAGAACATTTTATGAGGATTTAAATAACAACATATTTATTTTTGTAATTTACCATAAAATAATATTGTATCCAAGCGTTTATCGCTTGACCTTGAGGATTTGGTCTGTTTTGACTAGAGTTTACGAATAGCGTTCATTTTTTCTACAGTGAGGAAAGTCGGCTATTTCTTATAATTTATTTTTGTTTTTGTCTATATTTTACTCAGATTGTGAATATTGATGATATGATTGATAATTAACGGATATAACACCTTCGAAAGCAGATCAACCTGTAGTACTACTCCGACAGGCATTGCTCGACATTAGATCTTTTGAGAACTTAGAATCAGCACATCTTCGATGCGTCAAGGTTGCAGACGATATCTAGAGACTGGAGCATTTAATTACCATCCATGTTAGAGCTAACTGAGTACTAAAACAGCGTCAGATATTCGGTATATCCAAATCCCTGTTCTACGAAATTGCCGTTTCGATACATTTTAAGTTCAACGGAGTCTGTGTCATGTACAACACCTGGTTGTAAGTTCAGGCATGGATAAAAGGAGACTTGCTGAACGGAAACTGATACCAAGAAAAGATGCAACAGGTCCAGCATTTACGGTAACTCATCCTCAAGCACGGCTTATAGTAGCTCTAGATCATAGGTATTGAAAGATAGAGCAGTGAGAAATTATACTCTACAATGATGACACCAAAGTGAGTCTACGTAGAAAAGTCACCACCAAAGAGTATGGCAACACTATACAGAATGTTATTTTTAATGTTGGATTGAGGAACTTGTTGATTCTGGAAGATGATTTGTAATGATCTGGAGTTGTATCTCCGTTGCCGCTCATACAGCGTTAGTTTTGAGTGAACCAACAAACCGTACACGTGAATGGACTTCTGATGACTATAACTCAGATCCTTGTAGACCCTGTGGCAGATGACATAGGATATATCGAGCAGGAAATGCAATCGATACACAATAATGCACAGTTTTGACATTGCTAATGTGGAGAAACATTAACTACCTGATGTCAGAATTCGTACCGTAGACTAGCCAGCTCGAATTCTGGACTTAAATCCGATAGAACACTTTTGTTGTAAAATGAAACATCAATTTGAACTAGAAAAACCAGTGTAATAAAGTTTCCAGGGCTAAAAATCAAAACTGACAAGGAATTGAATGCCTTTCTTCACGATTTTATCATCAGGCTCGTGATAACGATGATTGTGAGGATTTTGTTAGTTATTCTAGCAAGAGGAAGAAATACTGAACAATAACTAAAAAATAACACTTTATTTTTTCTTTGTTTCTATCTTTAATTTTTGTTTTATTTTATGTTAACCAAAGGTTACAAGGACTGAAAAACGACTCTTCATAATAAAAACCCTAATAAACACTTAATAAATTGATTAATCCCAATATGTTTTCATTCATTTTATTCAGCATAAAATGCACTTACTTTGGGTATAGGTAACTTTGATATTTGTAGCTTTTAAACTTTTTGTGAAAATCAAATTAGAGGTCCAAAGTAGCGGGTAGTTTGATTTATTTGCAGTCAAGTGTATATTATATCTACTTATCTACCCACTAAGCTGCTGCTTCTAATAAATATAATGAATTTAAAAGGAAAATTATCGTAGCTAAGTAAGCTATTTAACGATTTATAGTCAAGCAAACTAAAGTTACTCGTTAAGAATAAAGTTCATTTTAAGGACAAAATTAATAGATGTCTGCATATTATGACGGAATGTATGGAAAATGCGAGTGGCTCGACACGCACTTGGCCAATTATTAAATCTACATTATTATTATTATTATGTCGAATGACCGAGCTGCGGAGATAGGGAAGAAACGATAAGAAATTTTAGGGATTAACTATGGATAGGGATTAATTTTTAAATGATTTTTTACCTATAAAATTTTGTTCTTATTTCAGTGCTCGAGGATCTTATTATTTAACAACTAACGGCGAATCTCCATTTGGCAAAGGAATCGACGGCTTATATGCTAAAAGTAAAGGTATTAAAGGCAAAAAATAGTAAATATATTACAATTTAATATAAGTGATTCTACTTAATTACAAAATGTCTTCATATTATAAAAGGACCAAAAATATATCAACTATTTTGAAGTTTTGATTTATTAAAAATGTTTCTTTTAAATAGTAGTGGTTTTGGTATACAACGCTAAGAATTATGTTAAATGTACCTGCACAACTAGAATATAAGAATATTGTAATAACTAATAATTATCTTCATTAAAAATACTTCTAAAAATATCTACACTAAAAACACTTTATTGTCATTTAATAAAACAAAATTAGTATCATAATGTCTTTTAGAGGGCAATAATAATAATTATTATTATTATGTAGGTACATTTAAAACTTATTTACATGTAATTGTGTACATGCTACTATATTGTCTAGAAATCACAAGAATAAATCACAAAGTTATCACAATTTATACTTTTAGGCAGCAGAGAGTTTTGCTAAAAAAACAATGGACTTTTATTAATTATATATAATGTACCTATTAATAGGTATAGGAAAGGAAAATAAAATCGCTATATAGATATTATTATTCATTATGTTTGACACACAAAAATATATTCCTTAAATCATACTCAATGATAAGAATTATTATTGAAAAGTTTAGCAAAAATCATATCAACGATTATAAGTAAAGTTAACAAAGTTGTTTTCAACTTTATATAATGTACTTAATTTTACGGGTACGGAATAGATTGCCTATATAGTCTTAAGATAGGTTTTCCTCGAATAGCATTAACCACCATTTAGCAGCTGTAAGCCGCTTTACTAACGCCAGAAACGTGGTCAAAACTATTGCTTGGTCATATAATTTGTATGACCACCATAGTACGTCCGTTTAGTGATGACCTGCTATTTTAGGAAACCGAAGCGTTTAAATAACTTTTTATAATCGGCTAGTGCCTTCTGATCAAACGTTTAGTTTTGTCTACTGATGTTTGCTGCGAGCGTGTTCATGCACAGCTACAGTCCGAGTCCGACGCACATTTCATTATCTATAAGAATTACCATATCGACGCACATTTTATAATCTACTTATAAGAATAGGTATACCTATATAAAAAGATGTAAGCCCGTGTGCTAAGCACTGGTTGACGCACCAAGTCTTAAAAAAAAAACAAATATTTTATTTCAAATTACTATTGCTTTGATTTCTTAAGATGTTAATCTTTCAAACAAGTTTTTCAGAACGACAGTAAAATACGTCTTTTAAAACCTATTATTCATACCTTCAATATTCAACACTCGGGTCACTCAATGCAACTGATAAATGATACCACCATTTTAGGAAACCAAATTATAATGTTATCTGTATTACATAGATACTTATCAAGCAAATAGGTATATATAAAATTAGTTATACATCCTGTGTTTACATATAATCTCACCTTAAAATATTCTAATACATTAAATTAGAATAAAATATGTTTAGTATTTCAGCGTAGGTAATATTATACAATATTATATTGTAGTTAAATCTGTCAGACACTTGTCAGACATTGATATTATAATAAGATAATAATATTATTTGATGTTTTTACATGTAATTGTATTTTAATGTGTTTTTTGTTTAGCAAGGGTATTTCGTTTTATAAAAAATATTTTCATAAAAAATACCAATCTTGACACAATATTTGTCAAAATTTCATGAAAATATTGCATGTATTTATTTGTAGATGAATAAATGAAAGTATGAATTTTCTATTGAGTATTTTTTATTCCTAAAAATTCCTAAACCCGACCTATAAAGGATTAAGTTAGGTAGTCCCATTGGGCATCAAAAGTTGGCTCCTAATACTTGTGTCCAAAGGCTTGGTCGCTTTAGACATTGCACTGTCGACGATAAGGCTTTGCAGTTTTGGAAAATGCCTAATGCACTGGGATCTAAGGTAGCCTTTCCCATTTGGTGGGATGTGATTCGCTACCAGGCCATCAAAATTAATACCAAGTCGCAAACTTCTCGTTGTTTAAAAAAAATAAACAGAAAGGGAACAAAGAACAAATTTAAAGTCTTCAATTTAAAATGTATGTATTGGGTTGTCACATAAGTTCGTTCGGTTTTTTAACATTAATTCAGAGCAAAATATTTTTTAAAGTGAAAGCTTTTGTTAATGACTTTCTTTTCCATTGTTTTCTATCACTCTTGCCCTAACGTTCAGGCAGTGTCATAATACTATTCTGCCAGAAGCCTTCATGTTTACCTTCGAAAAACCTCTCAATATGGATTTTTAAGTCGTCTA
>JAPEIZ010134500.1:0-10425 GCA_026122275.1 Junonia oenone
TGAAATGTAAAACATCATATAAACATTTTTTCTTTTTAGCATCTAATCTTCAAAATCCAATAGGTCCTCACAACGCTCTAGTCACTACAAATTTAGCATTCCCCTACCATAAACCTTTACAGCTTACGTATATCCTTATTATTTGAGTTAAATACCTAAATTTACAAAGATCTGGAACATCAATTTTTTACACTTGACATACATTACTTTTGTGATCACCTTTTCAATTGACCATATGTTTAATTCTAAGAATAATACTACTCATTTGTCACAAAATATCTACTTACACTTTACATAAATTATTTAAATTAATACGTATGTAATACCTAATTTACAAATAAAATACAAACAAAAAAGATACGCTGAAAATGCATTAATAGCTGCGACAATAAATTGTAGAAAAGGTGTAGTAAAGGATATTTTACAATTATACTATTTTACATTATAAATGTAAACCCATTAAAATGACTATCTTATTCGTTCACTAGTGGGTAGCTAGGCAAATAATGAAAATAATTATAATAGCCTGGTCTTCCAAAAATGGAAGATATTCTTGGTGCCCAAATTTATGGGCTTATAAAATATCTTTAAGTTATACATATCCACAATATTCAGTACAAGCATTCAATTTTATTAATTCAAAATTTATTTTTAAAATCACAAAACACGAGACACAAAAACCAAAAAAATCACTTTACTTCTTACCCTAAAACATACCATCATGTATACCGATCGGGACGAGTATTGCCAGAAAAATCGCAAAATTCCTCAAAACCAACCTCCAATCATCCGGCACCGCGTACGGCAAGATAACGCCCGTCAACTTTCTGATCTCGTGCGCGGCGAAAACGAAGATATACGACGTCACCATTAAGTTCAAAACCGGGGCTCCGGGTACTAAAACTAGTACCCCGTGCGTATCTGCCGCCAGCCATATGTGGGAATGACTCGCGAATAGCTCCAAAGTGACCGTGCCGAACCAACGGAATAGCGCGGACGTTCGTGAGCGTAGAGCGGAGAGATTGCGCAGGAATATGTACGCTGTGATTGGTAGGAACGCGACGTAGCTGTGTATCTCGTCGCAGGAGGACGAGTCTGCGCAGAGCAGAGCTAGCGCGATGTATGAGGTGAGAGATGCGAGGGAGAGCAGAGCAGCGCACAGGGCGGCCTTGGCGGAGAGCACGCCGCCCGTGCGCTCGTCCAACAAACCGTGCCTCTGAGCCACTAAGTACGCTAGCGCGAATATTATCCCGTACGACACTGAGTACCTGGAAACGAATTTGTTTTTACATTTTTTTTAACTTTTTGAGTTTTAGTGCTTTTTATGCTGTGGTAATAATACTTTAATAGAGGGTCGTGTCAATTTATGTATTAACCAATATAAAATTTATGTATACCAAGATTTTTAATTTAAGTCAGTAAAATGACATTTCCAGTGCTGCAATTTTTTATTCCCAGATAAATAGTGATGTAGTAGAATCAAGATTTTACAATAAAAATTAGTCGAGTCGAGAACATTTTTTTTAAATATCAAATTGCCTTTATATAAATAAAAAAATTTAATTTATGGTAATTGGACAGAAAACATATAAGGTAATCAAACATCCAAACTTCAATCAAGTAGAGAGGTACGTCGCCAGGAACAATAAAACTTTTAAAATAAAAGACGTAAAAAAATATTTTAAAGAAGGCCTGAAGCAAGTGAGGCCTGAAAATTGGAGACAGTGCGGCAACAGTGCGTCAACCAATAAATGTCGAAGGCAAAATGTTTCAAACTCGACCACATCAGAAATGAATGTGGATTCATTTGTTATAAATGTAATTGATTCTGATTCTGATTCTGTCGGAAAGTCGGAATCAAGCAACAGTAATGAAAAAAATACCTATAAAGTTAATTTTATTTCTAGTGATAATTCCTCTGGATCTTTTTATAATTTTTTTTCCCACCTTTTGTAATAATTTTGTAGTGACAAATTTTAATTTGACGGTTAGATCTATATTTCAAATATCATATGATTTAATACGGTATGTATTAAATATTTACAATAAAAAAGAAAGCCTAATAAAATAAAGTATGACTAAATGTCTATCGATTGCGGAACATCACTATTTTAGCTGGTAACCCTTTTTTGTATAAGTGACAGTTACTCATGTCATTTTACTGACTCGAATTAAAAATCTTGGTATAGTATATTTATCTAAAAATCTTGTTTAGAGAATTATTTCAAATTATATAGCAATTGATGTAATCTGTAATATTATAAACCATTACTACTACTCATTCGATGTTATCAACAAAAATATTAATTTATGTCCATCTTAATAATAGCAGATCTCCACGACTTCATTAGATATAATTATATAGATGTTTACTCCTCTAGGAGTGAAATTCCATAAAATCCATTCTTAGTGGTGGCAACTCGGCAAAACAAATCTTCGCGTTCCAGTTATATGGCGATGAATAATAACTGTTACAATTACAGAAATATGTGTCTATTTCACAATAAAACTATCGAAAATACATATTACTGACCAATCCAAAATATAAATAGAAAATTCTCGAAAAAACTCACCGATCCTGCTTCCAATCAAGCCACCACTGGTGTATATCGTCATCTGCGTTCACAAACAACGCCTTCCACGGTCTTGTTACGAAGATCTTTTGGAAGAACACTTCGCTCATGTACAGTACGGTCACTATGGTTAGAAGGCCGATAATCTTGATCACTATGTATAAGTATTGGTACGGTTTAGTTTCCATCGTGTGACTTGAAGATTGCGTTATGTGCGGTGGCAACGCGAATATCACGAACATCTGTAAAGGAATTATGTTCAATTTTTAGTAACAACTTTACATAACTGGAAATTTCGCTAAATACCTATATGCAAAAGACAGTTATAGGTTCTGCAAATATGTTGTCATTTGACTAATTAACATGTTTAGAATATTGTAAATTTAAAATCGAATCAAATTGACGTGGAAGTTTTCGAATAGCCGAAAATCCAATATACTGGTTCAACTTCGTGATACCTTTAGTCACCATGGAATTATACTACAAGTCGGTAGTAGACAAATGACAGTAGAAAGTGAAGAATCACCCACCAATTTTAATCAGTTTTGTCCGTCTGTGTGTTTGTACTAGTTAATATTTAACACGGCCGAACCGATTGTGATGGAACTTTGGCAGAAAAAATTTTAGAAAAAGAATTAGAGTTCCGCTCATAAAGGTAAAACCAACTAATTTTTAGTCAAATAAAAAGTCGCAGACATTAGCTAGTTTTTAATAAATAACAATTATATTTTACAAATAATAGATACAAAATCTACAATGACCTTACACACAAAACAAAAGAAACAACCAAAAACGTCAACCCTACAAACAGTAAAAAACACTTACCAAAGTAAACCAGAATGAAACAAGTGGTATAAAGCTATAGAACTGATACGGCCTATTCATAGTCAAGCACAGCACAACCGTTAAGAAATTCAGTCTGAATATCACTCTGAAGTATCTCACAAGGCCAGTATCACCAGTTTTCCAGATGTAGTAGAAATGTCCATATCCAGTGAGGAAAAGGTAAGCAGAGACGAGAGCTCTCACTAACATGTATATCGGTAAAACTTTACTAGCTCCGGTGACTTGGTACACCAATATAACCAACTGCATCCAACCCTTCCATTCATTGGTCTGTTCACGGTTTAACACTCTCAAGTGACTGAAATATAAATTTATAATTGATTTTTAATATTGTCTTAAATAAAAGACTTGTTAAACAACATAATACTTGTTAAACATAATTACGTTAAACAATATTGCAATGGAATTTTATGCGAAATATTGATCATATAATGTTTTATTTTTTTTTAAATTCCAACTTTGATGAAGGCACTTTGATATCAATAAAGTGTATCATAATCTTTTCAAAATGGAACTTCATAGACGGTAACATTTTTTTCACATAAATTCTTATAACATTAAATGAAAACAAAAAAAACTGAACTCACCTACTAGACCTAGACTCATCTGTGAAGAACAAGCCAAGAGCGAACACATAACCGACTGGCAACCAGAAACTCCACTCCGAATAATACTTATTTTCCTTCATAAAGAAATTCGTTCTATCGCACAGGTAGAAGTATGCCATGATCATGCCAAGCTTGGCCATGGCTGCCATAGCTGATGGGGTTTCGACACCGTTTTGGTTGACCAGAGAATAACCATCAATACGTTGTCTGAAGTTCTGCGACCATCGCCATATCCATTGTATTCCGGCTAACACTACGCTAGAAAAATTATGTTTTTGTTAAGAGATAATAATGCAAAGTAAATCCTTACTTTCTTACTTTAAATTAGAAATGGAAAAGTTTGTGTTTGTTAGTTTTTTTGTTTATTTGTCCCGCTTTACGCCGTAAGTATCGAACCGATTGCCGTGAAATTTTGCTGTTATAAATTTAGAAGCCCATGTTAAATAATAGACACTTTTATCCCAGCAATATGAGCTGCTCCCAAGGTAACAAAGTTTTCCTACCTAAAGCGATACACGACAGCCAGGTAGCAGCTTAATTGCAATAAAATAGCATTGTAAGGAATGTAAGAACAGAGCATACAAGAACAAGCAATCGTTGAAGTTTATATATAATCTTTATAGAACATAATGAGCAATGTTTACTCACCACAGTAGGAACAGTGCAAACGTCAACAACTGTAACTGAGTGCAGGGCTCCGGCTGAGCACAACACGTGCCATCGTTGAAGTTCATATGATCATTGCAGAACATATTGAGTAATATTTGTGCAGAGTGCTTTAGCGCTGTAGGACTTATTGAGAGGCCATCCGATGATGAAGCCGCTGCGGCCGCTAAACGAGGCGAGTTCCATAGCTTTATTGCGCTATGTTGTAATATCTGTAAGTTAATTTTATTTTGTGTTTTATAAATAAATTTAGATTTGATTTTTTTTTTTTAATATTTGGATTCCCATGTTCTAAATCTTTATCCTCAAAATAAATAGAGAATAAGAATAACAAAATAATAAAATTTATAAAGTTTGAGAATTTTAACAAAAATATTTTTGTAGACCTCCTTCTGTAGACTTTTTGTTCGTTATTTACCTTCATACCAAAATTCATCAAAATTAGTTTAACAGCAGACAGACAAACAGACAATATTATAAAGTCGAGATTTCTTTAATCTATTCCTTACCTCCACAGCCGCTCTATTATACGCGTCAATATCACTATTGCTGATTTTAACGTCATTTTTAATCTTAGTTGGATCAACAGATTCCAGTAATTTCCATAGAACTTGAGTTTTACGGCCTGCGAGAGAATCTATAGGTTGCACCAATTGAGTCAGGTTTCTTTTATACTCTTCTAAAACTTGGTCTGTTGTGTTACGATTCTTTATTAGCTGTAAGCCTGTACTGGCTACGATTACTGATGGTGGTCGATCTGAATACTGCCTGTAGGAAAAATAGTCTTTATTATGTAGTGTTAGAGTTCAATACAATGCAAGACATGTATTTCATTTAATTTCTTTAAATAAATTTGTATAATAAAAAAATTATTGAATGATGAAACCTGACATGGAGAAGATGATCTACGAGTATAATGAAATTTGAAAAATGAGTTCCACAATTTATGCAGACATTTTTGTAAGAAGTATTATAGGTATATATATAAAAAAATGTAAAAAAAAAGACTTGAGCAAGACATTTCTTAACACTATAAGGAAATGCAGCCTAAAATAGAATTGAATTAAGATCTCAGATAATTATAACTTATAAACTCATGTCTTTAAGTGTTATAATAATTACCATGTCCTAAACTGATCGACCATAGTTCTAGAAACATCGTCGCTCCATATAAAAGTGACGGATAGTTTTAGCTTGTTATCAACATATGTGTAGTTCGGCATATGATGATCTACGGTGGAATAGGACGAATCGATTTCTATACGAGTTTTTAGAACACCTTAAATAAAAAGACATAAAAATTTTACAATGAAATTAATAAAATTATGTTTTATTTTTTAATTAAGCACAAAGAATTTCCAAAAGTTTTCATATAACTAGTAAAAAATACAAATAAATTTTAATATTTGATTTTATATGTTTGAAGCTTTATTGAAAATAGGTGATCTTTCTTTTACTAAACAACTAAGTTACCAAGAAACTATATATTAGGAATTATTAATATATATAAATATTAAATTAACTTGCCTATAAAATATTCATACAATTGTTCAAGCCTCGAATCCCCTATAAAAGCGAAACTGTTGTATTTCCCCCAAAATGCCAAATATCGCAAACATCTTCTAGCATCTCTGAAACACAAGAATTTCACTACTATGAAATTTCATATAATTATTTGGATTTGGAGGATAGATTGATAAATATTTGGAATTTTATCAAAAAAGATTTACTGAACAGATTTTAATAGATATATGTAGCTTACATACTTTGTAATATTTTGGCAAAATTATACCAATAAGTGTCTAGTAATCCAGAAAAATAGTTTCAATGCAATGACATAGTGAAGATATTATAAGTCATCAATAAAGATTAATTAAGATGTAATATAAAAATAAATCACTAAATATGTTGCTAAGTGCAAATCTTGAGAACAGTTGACCCAATTGTGCTAATTCTTTTTTTAGAATATACCTTAAAGTATGAGGATGGTTAAACAGAGAAAAAAGTTTTTATTGACTACATTAATTAAAAAAATTAAAGAATAAACTGTTTGTCAGTACAATGCTTGCTTAGTCAGCTAGTTTAAAATAACAGCCAACAATCAAAAAGTCTATATAGCAAGCATTTAAGTAAAAAACTAAACTTTATTTTTTAAACTTACGTCTTGGAGTATTTATGCAGCATGCACCCATACGGCTGCCATTCGTGATCCCCTTTGTACCGACCAGATGAGAGCAACCATGTACAAGAATCGGGACCTTTAAATAACAATTTATCATATTGTCACTGAAAAGGCCAATGCTAATCAGGTAATATATCGATAGGTATGTTTCCCATGTATATCCAACTGGTTTTGAAAATATATATCAATTTTTTTTATATAATATATTCCAATACAAAAATGGTTAAAGAAAATAATATTAGGAATGAGTTTTGACTGAAATGATAATGATGAATCAAATTATAAGGATTTTAGTAGATTTTTCGCAGTCTTAAGTAATATTTTATGTTTTCGTTTCATTTGTTTTTCATTTCATGTACCTAAATAAGTAAAAATAACCTTTTTTGTTAATTTTTTTTATACAACGTTGATATATATGCAAGTTGATATATGGCACCCCCGGTGCGACACTGTCACTTATGCAAAAATGTAGTTTTTCAGGAGAAACGTTTAAATCTTTGACACCTCACAAAGCAATGACGTTAGGAAATATAGGCGAGATGAGTTGCTTATACTAAAACATCAACTTTTTTTAATTTAACTGAATTTTATGTAATTATCAATAAATATTATGAAAATATACTTTACAATTATTTTAACCCCTCCTCAGAAGTAACTTTGTGGATCTAAAGAAAAACTAAAACCTTAGTTATGTCACACTAGAGTTAAAAATTAAACAAGAACAAATAGTTTAATAAGTTTTATTTTATCGCACCAAGTAAAAGGGTGCTCTAGGATAATTATTACATACTTAACTCATTTTTTAATTTTTTGCTAAAGTGATAGTGTCGCACCGGGGGTGTGATATATTGGATATATATCATAAATATCCAATACATTGATATTCATAATAAATATCAAATATTTTCAAACCCTGCTACTAATACACCATTGGATACAATGTTATATTATTTAAAATTAACTGAAACTACATGTATGTACTAACATTAAGCGTACACTTTGGGGTAAAATGATTTCTTCTATAGTCTAATAAGAATATATAAACATATTTATATATATTTTAACATTCCACAAATAAAAAGTTTAGTTGTTTTGGTCCATGTTTGTTTTAAAACTTACTGTTTTACTTACTAGAACTAAACCTTTGACTTACTAAATGCTTTTATTTTTTATTTAGTTGATGTACATACCGTATCGTAAATGTAATATCCCATGGTAGCCGATAAATCCAAGGACCAGAACGAAAGCCAGGAGCTTCGCATTCTCCACATTTAATTGTTCTATAAACCATTCCGCAGAACTTTTCTTTGAATATGAACCCATAACAATTGCTAAGACCGACACTTAAAAACATCAACTTCGAATGTATTTAAATATATTTCAATCACAGACGATGTTGGTAGTAAAAATTTTTTTTTTAACTTACATGCTATTTAGCATGTTTGTTTGTTAACATACAAACATTCAAATACTCAAAAACATTTTGCAATTTGCATTCAGTCAATCGAAAGTATCCGCTAATCGCAAAACATTGACGGTTTTGTGACATTGACGTTTTCGAAACGCCGATTAGAAATAAGGATTTACGTTTTAAAATTGGATTATTGCAAATTTCATTTAATATGTAGATAAATATCTATTAGAAGATATATCTATCTTTTAATTTGTATGTAGATAATATTGATACGGCAGCAATGCTTTTTACGACTCATGTTGTAGTAGATTTTTTATTAGATAGATATCTAAATATTTGGATGCCTCAATAAAATAATTCTATAAATGTCAATTTCTTAGTGAACATTTTTAATTTAATGTCAAGCATGGCAACATTAGTCGTCTAAATTTGTACAATGGCGGCTATGTCCCCGTCGGAGGTTTGTAAAGTTAATTAAAAAATACAACTATTCATTAAGTATTTCAAAAGCAATTCACATTTAAAATAAACGTAACATTGCAGTGCAAATTGCCATTAAGTGTGACATAAAACACCAGAGTAATGTAAAAATTAATTATACGTAACTGTTGTGACAGTTTTGTTCTTAGATTTCTTGTCAGGATTTCTATTGTTGTGTTGTCGAAATAAATGTTTATTTTCGTTAATTTTAATATGCCATCAGTTGGTAAATACATTGTTTATTGTTACAGCGACGTTTGCAAAAAGAACTCATGTCGTTAATGAAGGAACCTCCACCGGGTGTTACAGTAGACGGAGACCAGGCCAGCCAAAATCTCACTCTGTAAGTGACCCATTTGCTTATCGTAGACTCGTTATTCCAGAAAATTCTGCGAAAAGAAGAAGAATACTTCAGTAGTACACATAATATGCTACATAACATTGTATACCAAATGCATGCTTTGCCGCCTTCACTGTTAAAATAGCCTAAAAAACGTATCATGCATTTATTTTTGCATATAAGATTAGTATCAAAAATATTCACTATGGATAATTGATTGATGTTCACAATCTTACTTTAATAGATAAAATAGTGGAGAGAAAAATTAATATCAAAATACATATAATTCTTAAGCCATTAAACATTAATGTAATTTATTCGATATTGCATTTACAATACCTATTTTAAAAAACTTATTTATGTTTCTTAACAATTCATTTGTCCTTACAATAAAATAATAATAATAATAAACATAGTTATCGAACAAAACCAATTTATGGTGTAACTAAGATCCTATGTAATGCCAGTTAATAAAGTAAATGTTTAATTTTGTACACGCCTACATGATTAAAAATATAGTAAAATTTACAATACAATAGCCTTGACAAACAAATTTGTTCTCCCTATTGCAATGAGATTATTGCAAACTTGTCTATTATCTTAAGATATAAGAACATACATTAAATTAATACCTATCCAATGGAAAAAATCACAATAAAATGGATCAAATAGTTTTAAGGAAAATGCTATCAAAAATAAACACAAGCAGCAACCTCTGTTGCATCATAAAATGTTAATTAATATTCAGTTCTTGAATTAAATCTTTACCTTTGTGTTAAGATATTGATGTCGACTTATTCTATTTTTGTTTTTAAAATACACATAAAAACATTAACAACTATTTGGGTACTGTTTATGTCTGTATAGAATCTTAACTTTCTAATATTATAAAGATCTATAAAAATAAGTTCAAAAACTAAAACCTGACTACTGAAAAGTATTAAACAAGAAAATCCTGTTAAATAGCCCTGGTTGTATGCTACTTTTCCCTAGAAGATATTACTTTATTAGAATAAGTATCATACGATCATGGCTATTTAATGGGATTTTCTTGTTTCATACTTTTTAGTAGTCGGGTTTTAGTTTTTGAACTTATTTTTATTTACATGATTTTGGGATTATGATACCTAACTAATTAGAGCTTTTATAAAATTCATATAAAGATTTTGTTAATTCTACATACATACAGGACATATCAAATGCTTATATACTCAAAATATCTATATATTCAAAATGTATAAGTAAAGCGCTTTCAAATGATACCAAACACGGCATATTTATCTCAACTTTATTTTTTTACTCTGTATGTTTTGTCC
>JAPEIZ010139909.1:0-17163 GCA_026122275.1 Junonia oenone
TATTTTTCTTTTTATTATTAGTGTATATAATAGGTTATTTTTTTTTATTTGTACTTTTTATACATTGTTGAATTATTGTAACCACTTGTAATTCATAAGTAAAGAAATAATAGAAGAGTTAAAATATAAGAAATATTAAAATCGCATAAATTATTATGTATTTAACATCGTAAAAGCAATAGTTTTTATTCTTTTCTTTTATTATTCGGCATATTTAGGATTTTCGGAGAAGGAAAGCAACTTATTAAAATTAGCTTTGGTAAATCAACACTTATACAAGAACTTGTAAGGATCACATATCCAATCGCCTTACTTTTTTACGTAGTTTCTTTTCCATATAGTTATTGAAAGTATGACATGTTCATGGACTTTATCAGTTATTGTTATTGAACAATAAATTTTCCTCAAATTGCCAAATCATTAACATTAGAATCCCATGTGTATAATTATTCGACCCGCCCCCCTACAATAAACATGAAGTATTGTTTGACTTTTCAAATAAATGTCAAGTGTGAATTGTATTGAGATAGTTAGAAGAGACGATTTATTATAATCGACGGTTGAAAGGCTATTTGGTCTAAGCGTTTTTTTTTGACATATATATTTTTATACATATTTGGAATCAGCAAATTTTTCTCTATTCAAATATGTATAAAAATATATATTATGTAAAAAATGGCGCTTCTTGTTAGACCAAATAAGCCTATCAACCGTCGCGGTCGATGTGTTTTATTTAACCAATCATTAAACTTTATTGAATGATAGAGAATGCTTACTTTTTCATATTACTCCTACTTTTAAAAGGCTTTTAAACATATAAAATTCTACAGGCTGTTCGTATTAGAATTTTTGAAATTGCGTTAATTATTTTAAGCAAAAATATTTTATCCTTTTACCAATATTTTTATTAGCAATAAATGTATGTTTTTAAATAGTAGTAATATGATTGAAATATCTCTATGAGTTATGAAAAATGTGAAAATATATTTCACTTCATTTATGCATAAATCGATGAATATTATTATTGTTATTTTAATTATTGATATTTGCTGCTGTATTTAATAACAATGATAATATATTATAATGTACATGATTTGAATTGAAATTTGAATTGAAGTTATTTTCTTAAATGTAAGAGTAAAGGCACTTAATTCCGTTAGCCTTTTCTGAATATCTCGAAAATAGGTGCCATTTTTCGAAATACCGCAGATGTAGGTTATAAACTTAATGGCGATTGATTGGTGTGATAGAGATGAGAATGTTGTTTGAAAGTGCTTTACATTGTATCGAAAAGTGCGATAGAAAAGATGATATAGAGATGGCCAATTGAAGAAGATTCATTGTAATTTGCTTACGATTATAAGGTTCCAATTCGCCTTCAAACTGACTTGTATGTTTTTTACTCCTACCTGAAACAATAACATAGTAAAATTAAATATGCGTAGAATATAAAAAGCGCAAGGTATGTAGAACAATATTAGTCATGAAAATATATAAGCATTTGAAAAAAAAAAATGTTTTAAACTTGCATTTATTCGATTTGATTCAAATCCGATTAAAGTAGTTTTATTTTAGTGTCATTAATCTGCTGCATAAAATTTACTTTTTATTATTAAACCTAGGTTCAACAAAATTAAAAGGAGGAGAGCAGAAAAAGTTATGAAGTTTTATTTAATAAAACAAAAACGCTCTTCTACACCAGATTAATATTTCAAATTACTCTTCATTATATCATATTTTATATTATAAAATGTCATCAGCAGATTCTTTATAATTAAATCCAGCCTGGGCTACTTTTGAACGTAATTTTTCAAAGACATTTCATTCGCATACAAAATTAAGCTGTTATATTGTTAGGAAGATAAATTCAAAGATATCTTTGAGGAAATTTTTTAAAGCTGAATATCTGAGGCAGCTTGAAAATGGGTCAGAGCTTTAACGATGCTCCTTTTTACACTTTTTCGCATCCAAGCCGCACAAGTCGAGTTTGTTCAAAGCTGTCGCCATTATGAGAAATTTTTACCCGTCGGGAAATCAGTAGAAGATATTCCCTTAAGAGATTTGATAGTGGCGTTTGCATTTGAGCTATTAATATAGCTTAAGTAGTAGTATTTATTTTATTTTAATAATTACGTATATTTACCTACTGATTGATTAAATATTAGTAGATTATTTAAATGTGTCTTATAAAAGGGCATAGTGATCTATATTTATGACAAAATGTCGTTACAAATAATTATGTATAATTAAGTATATAAAAATACATAAATGTATAATTAAGTATGCTTTCAGGATGTTCCACTTTTTTTATTAAGCCCATGAATATCGTGACATTTATCAATATTACATAATTTATTAGGTATAAGTTTTCCTATAAAAAAATTTATATATTTATAAATCTGGGGGCACGGCAGTGCCCCCGCCAAGTCGAGCAAAAAATTTAATTTACAATAGCTATCTCGATTTATGATAATTGAGAAAATTGTATTATTTTGAGTGCCATCTTTTCCCAAATGGTCAAAGCATTATGCTTGCTTGGTCACTATCTTATTTAAAAACTTCTTACAAATTGCCAGATTAAGACACATTTATTACTTTAAATGTTATGAATATTTATTGTTGTATAGTGCTCATGTGTCTATTATGGTTCATTAATTAATAAATAATCCAATGAATTATGTATCTTATTATTAATTACTATATCGCATCCGTGTTGTAGGCTATAGAATATGAAAAGACGTAGCGGACAAACGAAGAGACACTTGATGTAAAGTGGTGAGAGCCG
The DNA here is from genome assembly GCA_026122275.1 of Junonia oenone. NCBI lineage: Eukaryota > Metazoa > Arthropoda > Insecta > Lepidoptera > Nymphalidae > Junonia > Junonia oenone. Next base: position 2,786 of record JAPEIZ010139909.1, read on the forward strand.
CCCCTGGACATTTACACGATCGAAGTAGCCATAAATTCGTTGAAAGCTTATGAAATGTATAAGGAACAGTAGGACGCTAGGTCCTAAAGAAAGAATTGGGTAGGGGAGCCCTTCCTTGTTTCCCGCCACCCAGTTGGACTTTTGACGAATATCATTAAGGCACCTAATTTTGCAGTATTTCAAAAAATGGCACCTTATTCCGATTTTTTTTAATTCTAAAATGATCAATAAATAAATTAAACCTTTCTAGAATTAAATAAAGTAATGAATTTATTGATTAAGCCGTTTTTTCGTATACCGCGGAATTAAGTGCTCTTACCATAATAAAATTGCTGTGCTGTTCTCGTTTGTCGTTGCGCTATGTGTACTAGTTCAACCTTGTTCGTAACATAACTTGTTCCGAACCTAATAGTCTACGGATTAGAAATTGAATCGTCGAAATTAACGAAAACTTTCTTCTGATTTATATTTTATACAAGGATTAAAATAACATATTATGCGTATTATATTGATTTAAATTCAGAATAAAATGAAAATTGAATCAAATGAAAATTCATATAATAGGTATATACCTATAGTATATATATAGTATATATCCGTCGAATTTGCACGTATTTCATCTGACTCGTATTAACGGTGATTTCCAAAAACATTGAATTTAAAAGCGTCGTTATTATTCTTTGAATTATTTATAAATAAAATATTTCTATTTTTGGGTAACATTTATTGCGAAAATGCGAATCTTCAAACACGCATTATTTTAGTTTTAAATATTAAATATGCCTAAAACGATACGACGTTATAAGTCTTGATTTATTGTTAATATGACATCGTGTCAAGGATAATGTTAAATTGAAGACGAATTAATTATTATGTATATGGAATTTCATTTTAATATTCTTAATTTAAATTTTATGATACAGAAATACAAATTTGATGAATAACAATTTTTCACGTTAGCACTTAATGTTTAATGCTTTAATTATTTTAATATTATAGTAATAAAATTAATGGAAAAATATTGTTTCTTGTAACTTAGGAAACACGTTGCGTATTATTGTTAACATTTAAAATTTGAAATGGCATTAAAAGCAATCTTTGTTTCACGTCTTATGTAATTATAATGATACAATGATTTATTATTATATATTGAATTATTAATATACTATAACATCTCATTTTAAAAAACTATCTAGAAGAATTATAATTTTTATTTCAAAAGTTACGGATGCAACTCAAATCATGGATGAAGCATGGAATGGAGTTAAGTGAAATTAATTATTAAATGTTCCTAAAATCACTATTATTAATATAGGTACATTTAATTTGTTTTATATAATTTTAATAACAATGACACAAACTAATTGAAAGTCTTTTATTGACAATTATTTTAACTGTACCTATATGGTAGAGAAAATAAATGAGCTTAAAAAAAGCAAATGCTGCTTATAATTTTTAGTCTGTGCCTACGATGTCGATTCAAGGGAGAAGGCATCCGAATTAACGTCGAGCTATAAACGCGGGAAATGTCAGCTGTTTAACTTGTTTCACAGAGTTCATTCCATAGACAACTATTATTTTTTCTTTTTAGTTAACTTTAATTAGCTATTCGTCCTTACGATGATGCTAAATATTTATTGTATATGGACAAACAATCCATAAAATAAATACTATTGTAGGTAGATATCATGAAATTTTTTATTGATGTTCAGTAATCTATATTTTTTTTACTAATTAAAATTTCACTAAGGAATAGCATTAATGATAAATATATATTAAAAAATCACCTTAGAATTATTTTTTTCTTATTTAATTATAAAAAAGTTTTCTGTTTCCGTAACTTTTATGTAAGTAAAAATGTTTTTATTATTTAATCTGTTTTATATGAACATTAATTTATGCCTTTAATAGAGTATTCTTTAATACAGATAATAAGAAATGATATTCACTGTCTTATTATGAAGAAGGGGAGAAAATATATCCAAAACAATGTGTTTTATTGAAATGCGACGAGATTATACCATCAGATATGGTCATCTACCTACGTCCTTGTCAAGGTCCAAATAACTCAAGTCAAAGAATCTAACTACTAGTAATAGGACAACCTTTGAATCATATACCTACTGAATAGTTTATTAAAAACAAAAAAGGAGAGGGAAACGTTTCATAAAACTTTGTTAGTGTAGGTGTATAGCTTATGAACTTTTTAGGGTTCCGTAGTCAAAACGGACCCCTTATAGTTTCGCCATGTCCACCTGTCTGTCTGTCTGTCTGTCTATCTGTGCGGTTTTGCTCCGAGACAATTAATACTAGAAAGCTGTGATTCGGTATGAGTATACATATGAATTACGCCCAGAAATTCGTACAATAAAAATCTTTAAAAAATATCTTTTAAAAAATTTTTTCGGGGTGTCTTCCCCATGTGTAAAGTAAGACCAAAAATTTTTTTCTTCTTTATATCATGTTGTGGCATATCTTTAGATAGGTCTTTTAAAAATACTATAGGTGTGGGAAAACCATTTTTCCGAACGAGGAACTGTTTTCGAAATATTAAGCTTTTAAGTGTCAATAATTCTTAGAGTCAAGTGTCCCCCACCCCTCTACCCAGTAAACTGTTGCTTCTAAAAATATGAAAAAATTCATGATATTAGTACATAATTATAGTGAATTTAAAAGGAAAATTGTCAAGGCTACCTGGGATTTTATAGTTATCGAGTTATGGCTGAATAAATAAAAATAAATATTTCACACAAATTTCCTTGAAAATCGTTAAGATAAACATGTCAGTTATTAAGAAATAAGTTAATTTTAAAGATTATACATATTAATGAATGTCTGCATATTATGATGGAAACTACAGCAACTACGGAACTCATACGCGTGCGCGACACGCACTTTGCCAATTATTTTATTTATAAAAACTTTATATTTTAACTAACTTTATATTTTATATGAAAGTAGGTATGCAAACATGCAGTTAACATAACATTATATTAAAAAGAGTTAGGTCATATTTACGGATTTAAATCCCTTTAAAATAGTTATATTCCAATTAATAATAAATAAACGCGACAATCTAAGACAACGTTAGGTCATATCATCTAAGGTTAGGAATTTTTAGGAGCGACAAAGTCAGCGTATACTTTTTTTAACTTAAAATCGTGATGACATTTAGATGAAGTTATAAATATTATATAGCAGGATGTCGAAAGTAGGTACAACAAGTTATAAAGTTAACAAAAACTACTAAAAATAAATTATGTGTTGTGAGTAGTTGCGCCATCGAGTCAGCTCAATTCCCAGTCAGTTAAAGTCAGATTCACGAAACTTAAAAGATATGAACTATGTAAACAATGATACATCAACCAATCAGAGCTGATATTACTTCAATGGACAAGCGTAAATTCTAATTCGTCTCGTGTTCAGATGCTTCAAGTTGATTGAATTTACCTACAATTGCTTTGAAAATTTCAGCTTGGCTGGCTGGGTCGACTGGCGTAGAACCAAATTCTAAGTTTATAGAGCTGCGTACGGTGATTTAGAAAACCGAAAGCCCAATTTGTGCCCTAGTTCTTATCTTTCTTTTCTAGGCTGGCAACATGTATTTGGCTACTCTGATGCTAGAAATATCTGTATGGGAATATGGGTGATGATGGTCACTAAACATCAGGTGATCCAAGCTACGTAATTGCCCCTCTATTTTGATTTAAAAAAATAATGATTTAATTTTAAATCGCTATACCTTAATTGTGCTGCCGCTTATTATACATAAATCGTTCGTCTAATTTTTCTAACACAAAAAAAGTCATGGTAACTCTTAGCAAATCCTCGCAACTTTTTGACCTTAAAACAAAAAGCTTAACCATGCTTGCAATATTTTCATTGGGCTTAGATTTGTCAATGGATTTAAGAATCAACATAACGAAATTAGACACACGCAATTAGACCAACACCATGGGCCTAACACAATTCAGAGTCAAATAATTTGTAAGTGCTTACTATTTATTTGACTCGGACAAATATTTAACTTATATCTAGAACAGTCATTCTTCGAAATTCTTATAAGACTGCCGATGTTTGCACCTCATTAAATATTATAAGATATCACTGCAAACACTTTCATAATTGTTTGAGTTTATTAGGTAATTTATCATTTCGTGTCATTAATTACTTAATGTGTTTGTAAAATATATTTGAAGCAATTGATTTGCTTATATGTAAGGTCAAAATATTTTGTTATGAAAGATATTTAGGGAAATGTTGAGATAAAAAGAGGATGTGCATAAAAGTGTTAGTTACCTTCGGAGTAAATGGAATCTACGTGTTCACTCTCTACGCTTTGCAAGTTGTCATCCTCGCCATAATCTTGGATAGAAATTTCTGGCAATTCAAAATTTTCTGGCAATTCTGTATCTTCTGGCATTTCTGAATCCTCTGGCACTTCTGAATCTTCAGACACTTCTGCCATTTCTGAATCTTCTTGCATTTCTTCTTCTGGCATATCCTCTATTGTCTCTGGAGGAACATCTTTTATATTACGATTGGTTGACTGTCTGGTTGTTCTGTCTTCTGTCTTTTTTCCTGGTAGGATATCAAAGATAGAAGGTGCTCTGACATTAACGCTAGCTAGTCCCAGCTTCTTCTGTATAAAAGCTTCCAAAATCTGCTTGGTGATTACGTTCTGCCGCGCCAGCTCGTGGAAGTCTGTGGAGAAAGGAGAATAACAGATAAAAATGACAGCGCGAAAACCAATCATAAATGTCGTTCGGAGGTTAAATTTTAAAAACGTTTGACGTCATTTTTATCTGCTTCCCCATTTCCTCCCATAGTTCGCAAGGGGTAAATATAGATAAATGTTTTAAAATTAGTTAAGGTTTAAAATAAAAATTTCACCTCCGTACAAAGATAAGTTATGTTATATAGGTATGTCGAACATATTTCATCAATAAAGATTTGTGACTGGCTTATAAAAGTAACAGCAACTTTCCAATGATATGTTCAACATCATAAATCTTGCTTTGTCATATGTTGTAGTGCTCCAATAAAAGTGAATCTACAATGCCATTGTTAGGACAGTATAACAAGAACAATAGCAGCTTATCTGATTGCTTGTTATAGCACATTGAATGTATGGAAGCCAGTATTTAAGTAATCATAGGTATGTAAGGAAGTGCTGAGTACAATTTAGTTTCATACACTACATTGTCCGAAATCATCCGCCCTTAACCGATTGTCAAAATTAAGTTGAAGGTTGGTTTGTGATTCAATAGATTCATTGTGAGATTTCCCTTCATTCTGTAATTTATTTATAAAGCAGAAGGTTTACATGGTTTTGTTTGGTAGAAGTCATTACATACATACTTATAGGAGCGGTAATATAAATGTAATAACAAAAACATACATAGGTATTACTGTCTTAAATAAGCTGGCAAATGAATAGAAAAATAGGGTCAAAACCGGGAATTGTTATATATAGGTACGTTTTTTTTTTTATTAATTGATATACTTGAAATAGTCTACAAAAGTAGCAATTTTGACGTTTTAAAAACCTATGTGAAGATTTTTTTGTGCCTAACAATAATAATATTTAAATAAGGCATTTAAAATACGATTCTACGTTACTAATAGGCAATTTAACATAAAGATAACATAACAGAAATATATATCTGTATTGCTTCACAATACAAAATTAAGGCATTCTCTTGCGATCTTCCAAGGATTTATGAAATAGATATCGTGGTAGTTATTAGTATCTCAGATATTTTAATTTATAGCAATTGAGAACAACTAATGGTCATCACATGAATCATTATCCTCGTCGCTTCGTGTTTGCAACATAAAAACGAAATGTTATTATCTAAAATGTTGTTATGAATGCATTTGTATCAATATATGTACATATTAGGACGTTTCGAAACTATTTATTACTGTATAATTATGTATGAGCATTTTTTAAATGTAAATATTTCGTACACAAAAGAGAAACATTGAAAAGCACGAATTTTTCTTTACATTTGTATAACAGTAGGATATAATTACCTTAAAAAATATAATGTAAATGTATTCAAAATGTAAATGCGATCACTATGAAATATTTGAACTTTACTAAACTATTATATATTGAGAATTTTTAATTTATTAAAAAATATAATTAAAAACAATAAAATGCGTCCATTTCACATTAAAATATGTTATATTATATCTATAATAACAATTAAGTTATTTAGTATTCAATGTATTGCAAATTGCGTGATCTTCTTTATGAACGTAACACATTGTAAAAACATTTTTTGAGATTCAGTAATAAATAAATTTTCGCAATTCGATTCGTTTTGGAAGAAGATACAATAATGTAATACCTGAGACCTGCAGACAATTTCGTTTATTTTTACTGACTTCCTAAAATGATTTTTCGTAGGGTTGCTGTATTATGAGATTATTTAAAGTATTGTATGTTTATATTTATTTTGATTGATAACTACACCATAACATTTTAAATTAAGGTAATAGATTAGTACATAATAATACTATAACAATTCTATCATTTTTGAATGACTTGAATAGACTAAGAATTGTGTATACGTTTTGCGCAATTTTCGAAATCTTATTTTATAATATATCATCCGATCCATTTTGAATCAATCATCAACTTGTAATTAAAGTAATCACAGACTCTTATTCAAGTTCATATGACAATAACATTATTTATAATAATAAAAGTCAAAATACTTAGTAAAGAAAATTAAAAAGAGAAATACTATACTATATTTCAAATGTTATAAAAAATAAAAAACAAAGCCCTAAGGGTAATCCTACGCAAATTACAATCATGTTCAGGCATATCTCAGGCTGAGGGTATAAACAACAGTGTAATGCGATGCACAGACAGATACATTTACGACACTCTAAAATATTAATTTGAAAGCGAATAAGCGCTGAATTTAATTAAAATATTATTTAAATACGTACATACCTATGTATGTTTCACTTTTAATTGATGTAAGTGTGAAACCACCTAATAACTTTTCTGGTATATATAGGTATATGAATTAATATCTTACTTATTATGCTATTAGCTAGATAATAATAACAAGACGAAATTTTAATCTTTTTAGATAAAAATTTCGTTAGTTTCCTACAAGATTTTTATTTTGCAATATAAGAGAAAAGAGACCTCTAATTCATAACGGGTTCGAAATTAGATTTTTAGATTCGTATAGTCTAAGTAAGTTTAGTGGTAAGTTCTGGAAGAGCTTTTCGTAATAAGTTTTAAAAACTCTAGGACGCATCGATTACATGATGTAAAATTATCGCTATGAATCTAAATACGTATTTTAGATAACCTATGTAATGTATCGTGATAATCGTGAGTTGCACATTTCGTGAAAAGATAGAAAGATTATGAATATAAATATTTAATAAATAGATAGTTAATTGGGCTACTTAGATGTTAGTAATGTCAAAATATGGTTAACAAAACAAGGGTTACTAACAAGAACTTAAATTGATTTCCGTATATTCGAGAATAAGAAGTTTTATTACAATTCATCGTATTCAACAGATTAAATACAAAATACGTACAAAAACTTCAACTTATTTTTACAGTCATTGTATTAAAATTAAAATATAGCACATAAGTTATACGACATAACTGACTCTTAAAACGTATAAGTCCATCGGTGTAATCTTTCTTTATCGCCCTATTCATTTATCATTTAGGTTTTCATATATCGGTGTGATATTAAAATCCAATTATTTTTAATAATATTTAATGTGAATCTTAATAGCTTAAAGCCTTTTACGAAAAAAACTGCATAGTATTATTATACTCAATGCCTAAAAGGGTGACAACTCTACGCATATAATAGCTTTTCTAATATATTATACGAGTAGCTGTTTCACGCGGGTTTTTCGCTTTTTACGGCACTTGGCTAATTGTTAACCAACCGCCGAGAGATTGGGAATATTTTTCGAGCTCGTCTAAATATAGGTATACATTTATGTCTGTCATAATTTTTGCCGCACTCTATAACCTAAAACAGTTACGGGTTCCAAAATGTGTGACGCAATTAATTTTTTGTCAGTTGAAGGTGCGACATAGGTAGCTAGATATATTTTTTGAGAAATTTATACGGAAACGTGAATTACGCGAAACACCGATCTCCAATACTACTTATCTGATTGGAAAAGTTTTTGCATCAATGGAAAGTTATACAGGCAGTTGGGTTTCAAAGTTCTTATTCTCCTTAAGTCTTGTTAGTTATCTGCGAAGTCACAGCATGACTTTTTAAGCCCTGTACCCCTCCACCATTAATAGACTTTTAATGTAAAATATTCTATTAAATTTAACTGAAATAGTTTCAATAAAAAATAAACCTACATTTTATATGTCGATAAAGATACAGATAAAAATATATATAAAATTGTTTGAAGATGTACCGACCACAAATATCTTTAAATGTAAAAATACGACATCATAGTTTTTAATATAATTTAAATTACAAATGACTAAATTAATAATAATTAATCAAAGAGAATGTCAATCTTATACTTTTAAATTATTGTTATGCTCGTCTGTGACCTGATAATCCTAATGCATATTAATTAAATGAAAAAAAAATAACAATCATAGACGGGCAAAGGTTAAACACTGAATATATCATTAATATTTCGAATATTTATGTAGATAATGTCATTAAATTATAATTGGTTGAGTTTTTATATTTTTTAAACTAGATATTTTTAGCAGTATTACGCTGATTTTAAATTACCGTTTGTCATGGGTAACAACATGACGCTACATAGCCTGGCCTTCTCAAAGACAACAGTCTTTATAAGTCTATTTAAATATTTTTATTAATAATTTAAGTTGTTTTTCATTACAAAACTTATAAAAACGTCGCTTATTTTGAAATTTATGTATACAGTTCAATTACAAGATCACCATAAAGTACTTGAGTTTACATTTTTTTTTATGCAACAGATAATAAAGAAAGAATTCTTGACGTTAATGTTACTATAAATACAGGATACATCTTGACTCGATAATTAAAAACTCAGATATAAATATTCTTTCAGAATTCCGCGGTGGAAACTACGATATTTGTCATTGATTTTTTTTGCCGTTCAAAAATGTTCACCCTCAAATTAAACAAAATATAGAACCTTTTATAATTTCCAATATTGTAAGCAACTAGTACCTAAAGCATTTAAGTTAGGTTAAGACAACTTTAACCTTCTTAATAGGAGAAGAGGCCTTTGCCCAGCAGTGGAACATGTACTCGTACCTATAGGCTGTTAGTGTTACATTACTAAGTACTTTAACCTTTAAGTAAGACAACTAAAACTAATAAATAATGAACCTAAATTAGTTGTTTTTTTTTTGTTTTTGATAAACAAACTAAACAAAGTAAGAAGAAGTAATCATTGTGAAACTTGCATTTTGTGTTGGCAACGAGTAAATAAAATAATAAAAATAATTAAAGGTAACCATGCTAATTAACATTGAATTTGTTTGTTCATTAATTAGCGCCTACCAATACCACTGAGCAAACTGTCGACTCGGAGTATGTGAAAAATGTTTATTAATTACAAAGTAATGGAATCACTTCGATATAATTAATTTAATTCTGCATTTTTATACATTTTTGTTTAATATTATTAATATATGCTGGTGCTTGCTTCATTACTTGATTTATAATTTAATATTGCATAAGAGGAAATCTTATAACGAGTGAGCAACGCATATGATGATCGACTGTTTTTCTTACATGGTGTAGAGAACATTAACTTATATGTGTAAATCGATGAATAAAGTTAAATATGCATTATATAATATAGTCCAATGCGGTAATAATTTTTGTCAAATAAAATATTTCAACTCTTAACACAATAAAGAATAGTTGAAAGCAATGTGCTTCAACGAAACGCAAACGAATGGAAAATCTAACATGGAATGCTTAAGGCTTTTGAAATAAAAACAAATATACACAATAACAAGAACCCTTTCATCGTATTAAAAAGGATAAAATTGAATGAGCGAAAATATGAATGGGAATAATTGATGCTGTCATTACGAGTTGAGTGTTTACGATCGCCATCATCATGCTCACGACGATCATTATGAACAAAGACTTACGAACGCTTACAAACAATGGAATATTAACCTTACACAATTGATAATAGAGTTTAATTTCGTATAATTTAGTTTAATATATCGATATTACATATCATCTATTGTTCTATAAAGCTTTTGCATGAAGTAGGTCAAGTTCAATCGGTAAATCGAATCGAAATTGTATTTCAACGACTGCAATTCGTTGTATGCTGATATTAATTGATATCTTGATAGATTAATAAATTATTTAAGGATCGATTATTATATTTATACTGGCTTATGTATTGATTAATATACAAACTAATTACCTATACTTTAAACTTAATTGATAATAATATAGTTTTTATTATAAATTATACAACATATTGTGTTAACGCAGTTATAGGCGTGAAGATCTTGTGTCAGTCCACAACATGCACAAAAATATCCAGACAGACATAGATATGTCCCATACAGATGTTATCATGAGCGGGGATCGAACATGGAATCGTTACGGCTTTAAAAAAAATCATTACATTAGAACATACATAGGTACATATAAAAATACTTTATTTTAGAAAAAAGGGGAGAGACAAGGGTGCGACTTAGAGGCGAATACTAAAAAGGTCATCGTCTCAAATCGTGTTGGAAAACATGAACGAATACTGATAAAAGGATTTTAAAATATGATACCTTATGTTATTACCTTACGTTAATGAATTTCAGCCATAAGTGTCTCTTAATTAAGCCATCTACTTATTTGTAGTAATGCAAGCAAATTTATGATAATTATATTATCAAAAGTTGAACTTTGCAGTAGCATCTGTCGAAAATTGCAGTTTAAGCACCGTGTGTTAATGATAAAAAGGGTATGATCATTATATTGTTAAAATTCACCGATCACGCAAAAATGTGATACCCAATGAATTATTCGTTTTGTACCTGTCTTCAACAAGGTCACCAGTTTAATTCTCTTATGACATGTGTATATTAATGATTTTTGTGTATTTTGCTTGATATCATTACATACATGCAATACATTGAGTATGATAGATTGCTTACTTTCAGCGTAAGGACTTATATCTCTTTGTGCATTTGCCTATAAAATAAAACAACTGTTTTAAAACTAATTGTATTATAATTTTTTATAAGTATAGGTACCTAAATGATTTTGATGTGTCAAAGTAAATTTGAAAAAAAACCAGTAGAAGTTGTTCAGGTTAATTTAAAAATCAAAGAAATGTCTGATTATCCCTCAACCATTTAGAAGTTTACTGTCTAATTTTCATACATTGCTAAGAAGTATCCTTTACATTTACATCAGCTTTCAAACAAAACTAATTGGTCCACCGTTTACGACGGTTCTAGAGACAGGTAAAAAGAAACACATATTTTGTATTGTGTGGGTTAAAAAGTGTTCAAGTATAAAAGGTTATATTTTATGTTTCTATACACTGCTTTTTTATAATACTTTCACTCTTCGCATGTTGAGATTCTGTCAATGTTGACCTACAGCAAGTAGCATTGTCACCAAATTAGCACTGATCTTTACCTTGACCTACTTTTGTTGGTTTTGTTGTTAGTTTCGATCACATCCTAATTTTGTCACCTTGTAATATAGCAAGTACTTGCCTACGATATTCTTACAAACAGCCGTCCAAAGGACTAAGGGAACATGCTAACTTTCATGAAAAAATTTGCAAATTTCGCCTGTAATATATTAAATGATATATTCCAAATTCCGTCAGTAATATACGAGTATTAAATGATATATTAACTAATATATTCATAATGACTTATGGCACAACCTAGATATTTGTCGCAAGGCAATCTAGATATTTAGGTGATATATGATACAAATTCGATGACTACAAATCTAGCCGCAGTAATAAAATATATAATGGATATTTTATTCATAAATCGTCTTTGTTACGCATAATTTGATCTAATATTTATGATGATAGGCGATAATTTATATTCAAAAAACTATAACATTTGTATTTAATTTACAATCTTCCGTCTAAAATTAGGTATTGTTAATTGGAGCCTCAATATATTTTATCTAGTATTAAATGCCATTGATAATATAATTGATGAATAAGAGATGAGTCTGGTTAGTTAGATGAATGTCGCATCATTTAAATTGGATGAGGCAAACCGGTAACCTTATTCGGTGAACAATATGGAAAAGAATTCATTTTGACCCGATTTAATTTTTTACCTTGCGAATATTAACTAATAATGCGACAAAACAGTCTATAATATAACCAAGACTAATCACGGCCGCACGTTAAATAACCATGGTTTTTTTTATTGAACAGTACCTACTTAGTTTACGAAAGATATATAAGTGAAATTTGAAAATTTCCTAAAGACACAGGAAATCGTGGTTTTTATGTTTAGTTTTTGTTCATGATTTTCATAAAAAAGGTCAAATACAAGTAGGAGTTCCATATGACACTTTTGAATAATAAATAAAGAAAAACAAAATTGTGCATTCACTTTAACATAGGCATTTGATGGTAAGTAAGTTTTGTATTTCAATTCACTACTATTGTCTTATATTTATAAGTGGAGCTAGTATTTCCTAGTGCGAGCTGGTATCCTAATAAATCTTAATGAAATTATTGATTAAGTACGAGTACTCATACAGTTATTTGACAGTATTCTTTTGTATGATTTTTTTTAACTAATAAGTCTTAAAGTTCCAGCTAATCTAATCTAATTAAAAATAAATATAGTAAAATTAGGTGGCCAAATCTGAAACTCTACGAAGTCCCGGAAAATACTTAAAGAGAATAATTTTGTGAAAACTAGGTCATTATTTAAAAAGATCCTACATTGTATACTTAGTTACATTAGTGTTCTACTAGGGTGAAAAACCATTTATACTAAATAGGACAATATCTGATAAATACGGCAAGTAGTAATTGCCTATTATGCGACAGCAGTTTTGTTATATAACTCATCGCACGATTTTCTTGTTCTACAAGCGATTCAGTATCGATAAAATGTATTTAATACTGCTAGACTGTGTAAGATTCTTAGGACTAATACAATTTATGTTATTTAATGCATAATATAATATATTTTCATATGTCAAGCCTACGAATGTGAAACTCGATGCTTATTGTAAGAGCTAATTAGGCTCTATATATAAAGCTGCTGATGACGCTGTAACATTAACTAATATTTAATGCTTTAGCTTTATAATTATTTTACCATCAACTAAACATTTTTATTGCTGGTTCGTATTAAAATCATAATGATACAAATAGTGTATTATTTACAAAATAAAAAATAAAAACTCCACTACACCCTTGGGGAAGCTTTTAGCTGTGCATGAGCATGTTTACAAAAAATTCTATGACGCATTTTTCCGTGACTATCCGTTCTTTTATATTAACACAGTTTACGATCAACGTGCACAAAGTAAGTGTATTGTAGTATTTATTGCGATTAAGTGACAACATGCGTGCTCATGTCCCATGCATTGTAGTCCCGACCTTTGCATGGTATTAAAGAGTCGACAGTCGAACAGGAAACTCGAGCAATATTTCCATGTCCGGCCATTTTGTACTTATGTAAAAAGATAAAGAACTAAGGTTTTTTATCCTTTTTGCTGGCGTAGCCGATAATTTAAAGAAGCTTTTTGTTTGAACCGGAAATTATTGACGTTTTTAATTTCAAAAATTAAAAATTATTTATTTTTTTCAGATTTTTTACATCAACACACATTGTTATAAAACTGTTAGAAACAGATTTGAATACTGACGATTCGAACGTTTTACACTATAGTAGCGGCACGCTATGATGGCCGTTTTAACGTTTGTCCGCTTATGAAGTTTCGAAATTATTAATATTATATTTGAAAGAGAAAATTGGTGTTCTTTATTGTCAATAGTGACGTGAAGTTAGTCATACAATTTATCGACATTCGAAAATTTTAGGACACTAAGTTTGTTGATTTCTAAACTGTATATGGGTAGTTCTCATTATAATGAAATTTCGGTGGGCTCAACTCATATCTTCTTTGTATTTTTTAATCAATATATATATCATTTAAATATATATAATTTAAAAAATATATCAAGTAAACGTTTATATTCTAGTTTTATTAATCTTTCTTAATAAAAAACAAAAAAGATTTGCTTATTATATTTGTTTTCGATAATTCATTTACATTTCCCATCACTTTTTGAATGTGTCAAAACGGCCTTCGTATCTTGCTGTTAGAATAGTAATGGTCGTGGGAATACTAATAAAATCTAGGTTTATTTTA